>JAPYZR010007434.1:0-13660 GCA_030522945.1 Trichopria nigra
CGCGACTTTGTTTTTGGTCTGCACGAAAGCTCGTCTTCGGATGGATTTAACCTGTCGGTTCCGAGTACGTGTTTCGGAGAAAACTCCGTATTTTGTGACGCTGGCCTTCAGGCGAATGAGAAATCCGGAGAACCAGAGCGCAGACGAATCGATGTTGAGATCAATTCACTTTTGTTGAACCCTTTTCCCTCCAATTCGAAAAGAAATCGAAATTCCAAAAGAAATCGAAATTCGAAAAGGTCATCGATCTACGGCATCGATGTGAAGATTCAGGAAGTTCAGTGGTTCTATTCCGTGGTGTGAAATGTGTGAAACAAATGAATAGAACGACTATGCGAGAGTATGTGCTTGAACGCGTGTATATGTGGAGATCGGATACGCATATTATAAGTCGGAAATGAGATATTGTAATTAATAATTAATAATTAATCGATACGTTAATTATTAGTAGCTCTCATATATATCATGATATAGGCGATGGTGATTTTTAGGTTGCTGATTCCGAATCCGGAGTTCGATATACAAAATTAAAAACGGCGGATCTAATATTTCGGTTCAATTTTTTAAATTTCATGGGTACATTTTCAAAAACTTAGCATCCTGGAGTTGTTGAAGCAGCTGATTTCGAATCGCACTCAAAATTCGTAATCGACGATTCAAAAAATCCAAGATTATACAGATACGGTGTGGCTGACAATAATGATCAAAGTTTTATTCATCTATTTTTCTAAGACTTTATATTTCAAGCTTCTTGTGGACGCCATGTCGGATCCGCCGTTTTGAATTTCGAAACTGCCGCGTGCAACAAAGGATTTTAAGCCATTATAGATCGATAATTAGATAATGCAATAATGGTATGGGAGGCACAATTCGGCGTTGGAAGTGGTAGTGGGCATGCCGGACATGATGGACGGGATGGACAATCTGCAGGAGGCATTCATATAATTTAAATTTGTTACAAGTTGTCATATGTTTATATGATTCAATCTATTCAAAAAAAAAAAAAAAAAAAAAAAAAAAAAAAAAAAAAAAAAAAAAATCTTTTAAAGACGAATCCCTATTTCTATTTCGTATTTATAGAGTGTAAACAAGTAATATAAAGAAATGTAAAGAGAATTGAAAGACAAAATGGAAGTAGAAACTTTAGCATGTAAGCCAATTCTAAGTCACTCAGACTTCCGGAAGCACTATATTGTAGAGGAATAAACATTACAAGAAAAATATATTCTCTGACCAGCATGTTTTTATTTCTCACATTTGCGCAATCATTGGCAACTATCATAAATTTATTTATTTGATAATGGAATACAGTTTTATAAAACACCACATATTTAAGAAGTATTTAAATCTGTTTTTCAATATTACGAAATAACATTGATTAAAGGTAACTATGTATTTTTGTGCAGTAGACGTTCAAAATTCAATGATTTCGTACCAAGAAAGGGTGCATTATTTAAAATGTGGACAAAAATTCAATATTCCACTGACAGTTTTGTTACAAATTTCTTTTCTCTAAAACTGCGCTTGTTCAATGAAAACGCTTTTACCCAACGCTTCCGAATAATGTTGACGAACGCCTGCAGTATAATTATAAAACTATTTGATCAAGACTCAAAATTATGACAGTTTACTAAATCTAAGCTTTCCTGCTGAAAATAATTTTTATTTTTAAATTTCAGTTTGGGAAAACTATGTCGTGCTATGAATGATGGTTTTGTAAAATTATAAATGTATGGACGACCTTTTTGTAAAATAGAATATGTACAAGATGACAATTTATTTAGTTTTTGGTTGTACTAGAATCTGATCTTTGCATAGTATGCTTGTTGCTTTTAGTCATGTGCGCATTAATATTATGCTTATACGGCAACTCAGATATCAATTATTATTGTGTCAATAATATGTATTCCTGACATAATTTTGTGATACCTAAAGTCGTTACATATAATATAATTTAATATAATCTAGCTACATCAAGCCCTCGGTCGGTCGGTCTTGTGTTCCAAGTGAGCACGGAAACAGTTTGAACGTGGATCGTGTACGAATTCTTAATCTCTAAGCTTTTGCTCAAGCAAATCTACAATTAAAGAATGAGGTTGTCACAGCATTTAGTTTGTCCGTTGACCGTTGTCGGTGGCCCGAATCGCATTATTAATCTCGATTCTAAAGATACGTATGTAATTATTACATTATTATTTAACTCCACTACCTCTAGCCTGATTAAATCTGTAGCACAGAATCTATAGTTTCCTTTAATCTCGTATAGTCGTATATCATATATCAATTTCTAAAATCACAACTGCATTTACGAGGTGCGTATTCGAGTTTATTGTGCGTCATCGAATGTAAAACTTACGCTCACCTTTCATGTTTCATGTGTTTTCCCGACAGGAATAGCTCGCATTTATCGATCCAGCTTCAAACTGTTCCAACGCCACGGACAAGAACTCGCCGAGTCAAGGCGACAAAATTATTATACGTCGTGCACCTCGATGGACAAAAGGCACAAAAGGGGAAATGATGAGCGAAACCTGCAGCGACTCAGCGAGTTCGCACTCCGAGGGTGCATGCACCCTTCGTTGACGATGATCTTCTGACGTATCAAAGGGATTTTCCAAAATATGTCTTCAGCGACGAAAGTACCAAAATATGGGGATATTATCCCCAACGATTCGCGGATAAGGTACACGCCACCGTGCGGAGCTTCATTCGAGTCCGGCCTAAATCACATTCAGGTCGGGTCGCGCGAGAACGCACCGATAGACATAGTATTATTGACTTCGGTGTTGATTCAGGCAGTACAAGCTTCACACGAGCAACTCGGTGTCTCCTCGCTGAGAAAAAATGTCAGTTCCCCAGGGCAGGAATCATTCGGTGCCAATGGCTCCAGCTGTGTCATCACTGGGCTATCAGGGGAGTGTATAATCTTTACAGAGGATGGCTTCCTCGCCCTCTTCTGATTCACGGGCGCAGAAGGGAATGCCAGCGCTGCACCTGCGTTGGCTGGCGAGATGCGCGCATGCTATTCCAGTGCTGTATCTCTTCACTTCCTGAACTATTCTGGCCCAGGCAAAGCCAACCGATCATCTCTCGACCCTTCTTGCCCATTGCGCTTCTTCGACGATTGTACACAGATAGGAAAAGAGTGACGTCTCCGAGTTGGAACAAGGCAACCTGTGAATAGTTGATTACATGTAATTGAAATTAGTTTTCATTTGTGTTGACTTTTCTTGCAGATGCTGAAGAAGATATCATGAGGGACAAATAAAAGTAGGAAAGAATAAGATTTGGTCGCTAGAATATGTAGATAAGATAAAAGGAAGAAGGACTGAGAGCGACGATAAGAAAGCTCAAAGAAATATTGAGAAGAAATTCGACCCGTGTTCGGACAAGTAGAAAAAGTAATAGTTTTTAGAAACGATGAAGGATGTTGGAGAAATGATAGTGGGAAACTGCGGTATATGGATGTGGAGTTAATGAATACACGAAAGTAAAAAAAAAAAAAAAATAATAATAAAAGACGAGTGAACTTCGTGAAAGCTTGTAATAAAAAACAACTGCACAAGTTATTTGAAGTTATTTCAGGTGTCACATAAGTTCAAAGGAGATATAAGATAACATCCTGTTTATAGAGAATGTTTGTAGAGAAGAAGAGGAAAGACGATAGAGGTAAATTATAAAGAGAGAGTGGGCGAATGACAATATTGAGAGAAGATATTTATAGATGTGGAAGAAGTGAGTCAGCAATGAGGGGGGAAGAAGACAATAAATGGGAAAACCTAACGAAAGGGGATAAAGAAGTAGATGAACGAGAAAAGGGAGAAATGAAGAGAAATGATGAAGAGAAATATGATTTTGATACCCATACAATGGGGTGAACGGGATTTCGGATTATATTAGAAAAAAATGAAGAAGAACAGATAAAGAAAATGCAAATGGTGTCCAGGTGGTATTAGTGGAAATAAGACAAATGGGAATATGTATTATTTCCCACATAGTCTGACATACAAATTTTAAGAAGGGTATCTATTAGTTTTTCTACCTAGTTTTATTTTAATATACTTTAAAAAAAATCAAATTACCTGAAAAATGAATGTTTCCTTGTAAAGAGGATTGGGCTGTGCCCGTTTCAAGCCAGTCTTTGAACGGCCCATTTCATGTCCGTTGTTATCGACAAGAGCAAGTTTGACGTAGGTATCCGGTGGCTTAGTATCGCTGCCACCTCCTCCTCGGAAGTGCGAACCTTTGATTATTTCGACTGACAAGCGTCCGGTTGTACCATTGTACGCCAGGCCGATCAAAAGCTCCGCTACGCTTCCCTTCATGCTACTTCCATAAGGAGGAGCTGTAGGTGAGGCATACGATTGAACCGATTGTTGAGAACCGGTAGAATCACTGCGAGTCAGACTTCCAGACTGTCCCCAGTCCTGTAACTGATATTAAAAAATGAGAAACATATTGAACATACATGTATGAATAATTTCCTCATCAGCTACTGTATTGAAAATGTCACATGTGCAATTTGCATAATTATTTCCACGGAACGTATTTCCACTTTATTACTTCGACCCATACCAGAGAGAAGTATTGAATTTGGTCATCGGAAAAAAAAATTACACCCACTTTTTTCATGAATTGTCGACGTTTCAGACTGAGTCCAAAAATGCAATAAAAAATTTTCCTGGATCTTGTACGTACGTTACTACGCGACATAGCGCCCAAACGAAAATAGGTGTCAAAAATGCGTTAGGTGAATAGTTGTATTTTGAAACTTAGAACTGATTAGATTTTGGGATATATCCATGCAAAAGTGATGGGGGGGGGGGGGGGGGGGGGGGGGGCAAAAAAAAAATTAACATTTAAAAGGGGGCGGTTGGTTGTAGAAAAAATGAANNGGAGTAGGTTGGGTGCGGGGGGTTCTCGTTCGTGGGGGGCGGGCGGGGTGGGGGGGGGGGGGGGGGGGGGGCTCAGCATTCCACTGTAGGATGGATATATTCCAAAATTGAATTATGTTCTAAATTGAACCAATTAAGGCACCCTCAAAAAGTGGTTATATTGGAAAATAACACACGTAAAATAATATAGGTACGTATAAGTACAAATGAACGGATAACAATTTTTTTATTTGATTGTTGGGTTATTTATGGCCTCAAACGTGGACATATGATAAAAAAAGTGTAGGTCATTTTTTCGTTCTGAGTAACCAAATTCAATACTTCGTTTAATTGGCCTGTCTTTCTTGTCTGTATAAAAAGTTTGCTAATTTTGAAAGCATATTTTGGATTAAGAATATTTACATATGGCTTTAATATATGAAGTCCTTTTTGTTTAAAGAAAATTGTATCCCCTGCCACACACTCTTGTTTCGGAGAGCTTAATTCTTATTACAAGTTTTCGGAAATCATGATAGCTTTCCGGAAGCGAGTGGGCCATCAAAAAAAGACTACATAATTACCTACGTGAACAGACATTACTAATAGTAAGTACATGTATTAAATATACAATACATATATACTTACAGTTTGTTTAGGAGGTGGCTGCAAAGTCAAGCAAAGAGTGGTTTCCAAGCGGAGGTTGATTCGGTCAAAGGACACTCGAGCCTCTCCCAGTAATCTTTCTCGACGAATTCGACCATTCCAAAGATACACCCTGACGCGTACCCCCATGGCATTAACATCTTCAGGGTTCACTCTAGGAAGAAGAAAACTTTCCATGTACTGTGGAGATGTTCCTTGTCTTGTTCGAGTTTTACGTCTTTGTTTCTTCGACGGCAATAACACCAGCCGGACATGGCTTCCGCTTATTCCCGCTGGATAATTGCGTCCTTGAAGGACGTGCACCTTGGAAGAAGACGATAGATATTAGGTTTGTATATTTAGTTAGCACGAAAATCAAACAGGAACTTTCGCATTCAGATCGAGTTTCATCCCTCCAAATAACGACGAAAATAAAAAAAAATGCAATTTGAAGGAATAACTCGATCTTTATATTGCTTGCTATTTAGATTTTAACCCCTATTTGGCACTGGCCATCAAACAAGAATGAATTCTTTTGGACATGTCGATAACTATAGAATTTCGTCTTTTTGAATCCGTTGTAATTAAAATAGTACGTCGGATACATCAAAATTCAAAACGGTTTATGAAAACTTGGTTTTCTGCTTTCATGAAAATTTGAACATAATGCAGAAAATAAAAATTCCCTCAGAGTCCTCCCTATCTTGTATCTATTCAATCCATTTTCGAATGTATTCCATTCCTTATTGTATCTTGTCATTTTATTTTTTTTTACATTAATTTTATTGGTAATGTTACTTTTTTAAATTAAAATTTAAAAAGTTTAAAATATTGATATAATATATTAATTTTAAGTTTAGTTTAAGTCAAAAAGTCAAAAACGAAATTATCGACTTTTATAAATAAATTCATTCTCGTTCGTATTAAAAAAGAAGTCGATAAATGAGTATCAAGCACAGGTGTTGGTATGGGTTTCATATCTTGATTTTTACATAGACAGGCATCGATGGCGCCTGATGTCACTGGCGATCATTTTGGTCGCAGGATGGGATGGAAGCTTTTAGTTTTTATTTACGTATTAATTTACCATTTTATGAAAATATCTTGTGGTTTTCCGAAGAAAATATCCTTTTTTTAAGTTATATGCCAGCTAGATATTTTTGTATACAAATATAATGAAATAATATATTATATTCATTTAATCAAATGGCGCGAGATCGTGATAACATTTAATGAATAAGGCTTACTGTCATCTCGCGATTTGGTGCGTCGTAGAGGAAAGCCACTTCAAGGCTTCCAAGCTCATCTGTGGGTGGTCCCTGCATTGCGATTGCATCATTCGGTGCTGATTCTGGATGTTGGTCAACATCCGGCAAATCATTTTCTCGATTATCGAGATTTATACTCGATCCTCCTACTTCTACTATGCACTGCAATTTAGGTACATTAATTTTGAGAATGCGTATTTAATATTTTAAAATTACGTAAATTTAAGCATACTACACAAATTCAATAGAAGAGTTCAGAATACATTCAAACAGAATTAACCAACGAATGAATGAATCAACGAATAAAAAACCATTAATATTTAAAAAATTCTCTACGTATGATAATTACGTATGATAATTCTCTACGTTTATTGCTCTAGTGTGAGTTAACAAGTACATTTCAGGGTTGTCTTTCACGTAGTTAGTACCTGTTGTTGATCTGGAGAATGTTCCTCAGAGCATGTACTGGGAGCAGTGCCTGCATCTGCAACAAATATAAAAGTGTATGTTGGTTGCCTAATGACGTTTAATGAAGGTAAAATCATTTTATAATAATTCAGATTAGAAATTAATTTTATGTATAATAAATTAATAAAAATTTATTTAACGCCATTGTGATTTTATACTAACATAATTTATCCATTACTTGGAAAAAATATATGTTCAAAGCAAAACGTTTATGTGCGGTTTATTTATACACATTCGGTAAAAAGCAAAACGCTAACTGCGTTATACCTACCGGCGATGATTGTCGGCCCATCTTCGGCTTGAATAGTCAATGTGTCTGGGGGAGGGTGCTTCCTCAACCTGCGTAATACATCTTCCTCTGAATCCGAACTTGTTTCCGGATCGGAAAATGCGAAGGTCTTTCCTAGTTCGCCAGCAGTAGATAACAATTGTTATTGCGATTTCTTACATTTTTTTAATACTCCGAAACCATTAATTTATGTATGACATGGTCCAGTTGGAAAAAAAAATTAATTTTAGACTCCTTTGTTTTTTTTTAATATTATATATATATATTTTTTTTGCGATATAGCAGTTGCTATTATTTGCAATGAAATAACAAAATGTCATAAATATATGAAATGGAAGGTGCGTGTAAATTATAAGCGTTATATATGAGATTTAATATGTAAAATTTTAAAATCTACAACATTTCATGTATTTATACATAACTTCTTTACTTGGTCTGATTTTTCTAATTAATTAATCTAATTTTTCGAATGTATATTAATTTTTTAGATTTCGTTGAATGTTATTTTAAATTTGGTTATAGAGTCAGGAAAATGTCGTAAAGTCGATTTAAAATACCTAAATTCTTAGAAAGCTGAGAAGTAGAGCTATTGGTGGATTCGCAAAGTGGCATGCAGACACCTCCGAATAGAGTCGACGACGTAGGCGGCGTGAAACACCATTTGCGAGACAAGTACAGGACCACAACCAGCAATAAAGCAACGAACCCAGCAAATGCACCTAGAAACGCTGCAAGCATATACATACATAATTGGTTAAATAAGGAATCATCCAGTATTATCAATTTTTTAAAATAAATATATACGTTAAATAATAATAATAAGAATAAGAATGATAATCACAAGATTATTATGGTTAGTTATAGGGTCAAAGTGATTATACTGATCGTAGGCGTCCTTGGAGGATTATTAGGTTTAATAAAATGTCGGATACAATCTTAACATCATTGATGACTGTAAATCGCATGCACATGAAATTGCAGATCGGATGCAGAATGTTGTAATCTTTGGAGCCAACCTTCTGCATCTACCATATGACTGTAGAACTGTGGGTCCACTTCCCCTAATTTTGTAGTTGGAAAACTACAGGTTCGAGTCCAATTGCAGAGGTAGAGAATAGGCGTAGTAACTACATTCGCATATTCAATCGGATTTAAACTGGAAGGGGGTTTAGTCAGAACATATTCTCATATAAAACATATGAGTAACGAGCCCGACACACGGTGATCCGTTAATACTTAACATTGAAATTCACGGATGATAAGATTATGTAGAATTGTTTTCTTTTTTTTTTTTTTTTGTTCGTTTCAACAGATCGAAATGCTTTTTATGCAGAATAAACCTAAATAAAACCAAATAATTAAAGTCTACCACTCTAACAAGATAAGAAGAAAAATAATAAAGAGTTTATTATGTATAATAATTTGATGACTTGTAGTAATTCCTCTTTATGTGGTTTTTATCGTGACCGGTGCAACGATTAGATTATTCTGTATATATATAATAATGAATATGCGTCCTTCGTATATAAAAAATAATGAATCATGTTTGCAAGAGAAAGACATATAATATTATAGTTGTAAATATTTTAAAATGAGTAATGCAGATATAATATTGTCGAAAATAGGGTCACTGAACGCAGTTAAAACCCTATTTTAGAATGAAGAATTCAAATTTACAGATGATTTAAGAAAAACTCGTAAATATACTGATTTTTCGCAATTTTAATATACGTAACAATAAATAAATCTTATATTCGTAGCGAAAAATACCGGGTAATATCGACAGATTGTCCCTAGAAAACCAGAAACAATTTTGAGAGGTAATCTATTTTTCAGGAAACAAAAGAGAATTCCACCGAGTTCTAAATCAGGAACAAGTGATGTAATGACATTTTAGCCCAAAAAAGTAATACTGTCCTTTTCTTTAAAGGTAAGATTGTTCTAAAATAAACTAAAAACTGATTTCGTTTCCATGTTCGATTAATGAGATTAATACGTTTTACATGAAAAGAACGCATGAAATATAATTTATAGACAGTCATTTTGAATTGAAATGTATTGAAAAGCATAGAATGCAATTCATAAATGTTATTTTTGCAATACGTATGCGGAAAATGTGCGTTTTCCACACCGATTTTAGTGTAGAAAATGCGATTTCCCAAACCAGAGTGTGGAAAATAACAAAGCTCCCCTGAACCCCCCTCCCAATCATTCCTGTATAATCATTTTTCATCCATATATAATCTTTTTTATTGACGCGTCTTCCTCCTATTCGCCCGTTCCTACGGTTATGATTTTTTAAATATGACATGTAGCGGCCACATTTTCCGCTAACTTCTTGCAACGAAAATCGTTCGTTACACGTGCGGACGTTTACCCCACTCGTATGATTGACATAGCACTCATGCCTGGCACTCGTGTCATGTCAATCATTATACGCGTGCGGGAATCACCTATTTTGCGCACTTGTTGCGTAATATACTATTTCCGCACTTGTTACGAAATATACTATTGTGTATTTAAATAACATCAAGTGTATTGAAGTATATAAATAAATTTGCTATCCATTATAAAGCTGTATTGACATTGAATCAGTAGGGTCAAAAATCGAATTAAACGAAGCGAATTCATGTCAAATCTTCAATACATTTCAGTCCTTTAAAATGCATAAATAATATTTTTCAATTACATTCCAAAAATAATCATATCTTACGGACAATTAAACTTAATTTTGCATGGATTATTGAATTCATTTTTTTACTCTGCCGGATCTATTTCAATACACGTAGTCTAATGGGAATAAGGGCTGATCAAGAATTCAAATTTTATTTGATCCATACAATTTAAATGTAGGTAAATATAAAGATATATATTCACTATTTTAACGTTGAAATAAACAGGATATATAAGCGACTTAAACATGTGATGAAAATAAAATGAAATTAAAGGTGAGGCTCCTAGTGAACGCATACGTAAATTTCTCATAAATAAAGTATCATCACAAAACCTCGTGGTCACCAAGCTTCTCTACCTTCCTGATTGAAATTCAGTCGATAACTACCTAGCTGCTCGTATTACCAAACCGCACGTAGAGTAGTGTAATAAAAATATAATGCTTCGCTTATATTCTAAAAAATAACTTTTACACCTTACGGGAAACAAACATTTTATGCATACATGAATTCCCTAACGAATTAATCAATAATATGTGATATAGTAGCCCGTTCAATCGGACATTCATTTACATGCATATATTTACAATTTCATATCTATATAATTATATATTATTACATCATCATATATAATCCTGCGACACTTTCAAAGGTACAAAGTGACGAAAAGGCAATGAAATTACTCATTACCTTCAATTCAAGTAACGCGTAATATTAATGGGACGTTTCATATATCAAATATAAAGCAACAATATCTAAAAACATTTTTGAAGTTTTTGTTTCTTGGGCTCTTTGTGAGATTTCGAGGGAAGTACGAGAGCCGATACGTAAATAGAACATGTTCAATAGAAAAGTCAGACTATTACATTGCAACGGAAATATATCTATACAAATTTGACTCAAAGTTGCGTAAGACCAAAATCTCCATTATTACCTCATGAAAGACTCCGTCAGAGGAATAATTGAAGATAAAACTGCCACGAACATAACTATTTTGTCGGGTGTGCGTCCGTCGCTAATCGATATCCACCTCTCACCTTTAATTATTCGATCAAAGAGCCATTCATGTCTATATAGTGCTGGTGCTTTAATTAAAAAATTGCCTGCTTCGTGACGACGCACCGACACACGCAGCGACTGGAATCTTCAATCGAGTGGAAGCGCGTGTCTTTAATCGATACGTAATGACCAATGCTTAAAACTAGTCTAATTACTCTTCATGTGCCAATCCATGACTCACTAGTTTCGACGAGTTGCGACGTGCCCCTTGCAATTGCCATTCCATATAATCAAGAATTCCGCTGTTTGCGCAATGCGGGACTGTCGACGATATCATTACATCATATATATTGTTCGGTATCCACCAAATCAACCCGTCCATTACCAATTAACCCGCGAAGTGAATCCGATACCTCCGACTATCTTTCGCGAAGCCGAATCCCGGTGATGGCGGGTCACTCCGAGGACTTCCTGTCAAGCGACCGACTTTCACTCCCGACATCCAGAAAGTCCGATTTCTGACCGGGTATAGACACGGAATCTGTCTCAATCTGCCTGTGCTTTCAGGCTTAAATATAAAAGTGAAACTGAGCCCCAAGCAGACAGGTCACGGTGCTCGCGGTCGCTATATATATGACAGTGGACTTACCCGCTAGAAAATGGTCTGATCCAACCAGAATCATGCTCGCTCCCTGAGCTCGGTCTCTAAATACGTCGCTCGAGCGTTCGAGGAAAGCACCACACGATTGTTACACTCATTATCTGCTGCCGAAGGAAGTCCCTGGCTAAACTGTTTGATTACAAACGTGGTTATAACGCCGAATAATACGTGGGCGGGGATATACAGCACTCTGTTGCTTGCTGGGACGTGCGCCTGCAACACCACGACCGGTGATGGTACGCCTGCGCCGATCCCATCCCCCGTGGCATAATACCCGTAGCACCCCCGACCTCTAGAACGCCGTCCTTGCCTTCGGCTCTTTGTCTCTCTCTATTTCTATCTCTATTTCTCTCTCGTCCTATAATGTGTTTACCTCTATTAGAGGGGTCTTTCGACGTCCTTAGACTATAGTTACGGCGTATTATGCATTCTCGCCTTTTCCATCTTATGTGGCCTTTATTCTTCCGATGTGCCTCACTATGTCGAATTCACTTTTCCCTGCGTGGCTTTTGCTTTCCTCCCTCTTTAGACTCTTCGATCAATTTTTCTTTCGAGTATCCGATAGCCATTATACTATATACCATATACTTATACATAACAACGGTACGTCGATCTGTCTGTGGGTACGTGATATTTCCCCCGTTCCTCATTATATTGACATCGACTTGTCTTCATTTTCTTCGGCTTTTTATTTTATGATTCTATGTACGTATAGAGCGAGATTGCGAAACTAAGTTTGTGTGTCAAGCAGTCTTTAGTATATGACTGGCTCGACTAAGTATGAATATGTATAGACTTATTGCAATTTTTTGTTAATCATGTGCTTTAGATTCTATATATATATATCTTTTAGCGAAGAGTCTGTTTGAGTATAAATTATTTGCCTGCCTTATATACGTCAGGTGGGTATCGAATTTTAGGTACACTTACATTTTTTTTTTAGAAAACTACTCGGCCGATTACAAAAAAAACCGCTGCGATATTAATCGCAATCTATATTGACTATATATTGGTTTCAATTGAATGGACGAAAAACTTTAGTGTATATATACGTGATCGTGATAACTCAAAATAGTTATGTATCAAGGGCGAAATTGTCCCACTCGCTTTGCTCGTGTGTCAAACTTCATACTCGTGAATATCGATATTTCGAACGTG
This sequence comes from Trichopria nigra, assembly GCA_030522945.1. Taxonomy (NCBI): domain Eukaryota; kingdom Metazoa; phylum Arthropoda; class Insecta; order Hymenoptera; family Diapriidae; genus Trichopria; species Trichopria nigra. The sequence goes on from JAPYZR010007434.1 coordinate 13,032, forward strand.
ATGCATATATACTGCATTTTTTAATATGACGGCAGCGGACTGCGGAGCTGGATTATTTGCACTCGTAACTTTCACCCTATATAGGGCGCGAAATCGAGAAAAGCGCCCGCAGTGTTGAACACGAATAAAAATTACTTCTGTAACCTGTTATTTTAAAATGCACGTAGCTTCGATTGCTGAGGATAGATTTGTTTTGAAAAAAAAAATGTGCTACGGAAAGAACATGTTTTATTGTAATGGAAATCCCATATGGGAATTTAGAAATGGGATTTCTAATACAATAAGACAATATGTTTCTTTTTTGTTTAAAATTCTCTAAAAAATATCCCAGAATTTTGTTCATTCCATTTCGTATATGTTATTTCATATCAAATTCCCATATGGGATCCCATATGGGAATTGTCAATATAGAGTCGTTTTTGCCGTTATTTCCACTTTCGTAAAAGTACCTCTTATATCATGGCATGCCGTCATTATTGAAGTGTTAAAGAAATCCAGATTTGCAATAAACGCTTTGTACGTTGTTTATAATACGTATTTTAAAGATTTTATTTTCTAGTCGACAGATTTTAACGTATTTGAAGATATTACGAACTTAGTAATATCTCTCATATATACTGTTTTAACCG
>JAPYZR010007435.1:0-18769 GCA_030522945.1 Trichopria nigra
TCGAAACGAAACGTGTGAGGGTGCAAATTCTTCGTCTTTTCAAGCTCTACAACTTTGTTTATATGATATTTCGCTAGCTATTTACCGGAATGAGTTAGATACGAAAAACCGCAAAAAAAGGCAATTTTTTCCCTTTATGAGGCCGTAACTAGCGAAATATTCATCCCAGATAATATGCGCTTAAATGGGAATTGTTGGGCTTAAAAAAATCTTTAAAATGCACCCTCACTCGTTAATATAGGTTGAAAATGAGCCGAGTTATTGCAAAAACAGTAATTTGTTTTTCTGAACTTCAATTGCTCTCCATTCAAATTCTATGTGTCGCATCGAAATTTGGTAAAGGACTTTTTGATTTCAAACTTAACGAAGAATCGCCTCCTGAAATATATCCTCCAGTTTGGGACACCCTGTATATAATATTTAATACATTTAATGTCAACTTTCATTTGAACTCGTACACAGAAAAAGAGAGATATTCAGTTTTTACCGCAGGGAATCTAAATAAAAAAGTTTTGACAAAATAACGAGCAAGATTCCATTACGACTATATAACAAAAACTGAACGATATAATATTATTGCACAAGCACGTAACTCAAAAAATGGTCACATTTTATCTCGTCAAAGAGAGGGATCACTCGTTTACGATTGATACAATTTGACGAATAGTTATTTTTCTCGATCGTTTTTCCGAATGGACCTATCCAATCGTTTTTTGCCAAGTGAAAAATATCACGACGGCTTTAAAAAAAAAGTTGCGGGCGTGCATGCGCGAGGTGCCAATAATTTATGACTTTTTTCTTTGTATTCGCGGCTTTCACAAAGCTTTGTCTTCGCGTGTAGACCAGGTCCACTTTGTTTCCAGCCCTTTCACGCCGATTCGCGTTCGCATCGACGGAACTTTTCGAATTGTTCGGCAGAATCATACTTCGTAATCTTAAAAAAAAATTATTCTACTCCCGCATGCAGAACTCAACCGGGATCGGTTGATGAATGGCGATGGTCCGGCAATATTGTTCGGGCAATTTTTATTTTATTATTCAGTTAATTTATGATCGTCGCTCGATCGTGTTTTCATTATTTGATATCAATTATACGTATATATATTTCCAGGCTTTATTCATATTTATTTTGATTAATTAGTGCCGAGATTTTGAAAATTCCATCAAAGTTTATTATTTTTTTCTTTGCTTTTTTTTTTTTGTTGTAAAATGTTACTATACATTCTTTTACTTTAATGTTTTGAGTTCAAATTTTCTTAAAGCGATAAATTTTTACACTAATCTGTCAAGTTTTGTAAATCCCAATGGATTTTAAACGTTTCGTTTAATCATTTTTAAACAGTTTTGATCAGATTTAATAATTTTCAATCAGTTTTAATCCATTTTTATTTATTCTTAGCAATAATATTTTCATCAGATTTCGTCAATTTGTGTTACTTATTTCAAACGATATGCAAAAACGTACTGTCATTTTCAGCAATTTTTATGTATTTATATCATATTATTGCTTCTTCCCGTCTAGTTTCTATTTTCTTCTTTTGTTCGTACAACTTAGGGCCTGAGCACAACGAAGTACCAAAAGTACGAAAATCGTACTCGAAGGCAGCTTCTTCGTCTTTGTCCACCTTGATGGAATGAAAGGAGATAAAACATCCTTCGCGTTTCAATTCGATTCTTCGTTGTCATCAGGTCTTTAATCTGCGTTCTCTCATTTTTAAAAAATTTCTTTCAAATTTTACTACACTGAAAAAAAAATGTTATTTTCAAGTAAATATTTACTTGAATTAAGAAAAGATTTTCTTGAATTAAGTAAGATTTACTAAAAAGAAGGAAACATTAAGCAAATATTTACTTGAAAATAACAAATTTTTTTTTCAGTGTAACGTCGATCGGTGTTTGAACAATTAAGTTATTACCAGGTTTTGGTCATTTTGTCTCTTTTTTTCGACGGTCTTATTCTTTGATCAACGTTGATTTATAAGTAATAAATTTAATCCTTTTTTTTTTCGTTTTTAATATACGTTTTTATTTTTATACTTTAACTTATTTCTTTCATTTTTGATTGCCAATTTGTTCCTACCATTATTTTTTTATATCTACTATTTTTTGTTCTTTTTTCTTTTCTCTTTTATTTTCTATCTTCTTCTTCTTCTCCTTCTTCTTGTTTTTCGTCTTTTTTTCTTTTTCTTGTTTCTTTTTGTTTCTTTTTTGGTGTATTTGTTTCTTTTTCGGAAGAGGGGGTAATGCGTTAAAAGGCACCATAATCAAATCGCTTGAGTAATCTGTTGTCGACTTTTTTGCCTAATTATGCCACGTTCAAATTAATTGCTATCGGGTTAAAATAAATTACTTTACACCAATCATTTTCATTATTTTTTTTTTTTTGCAATTTTATTCATTTTAATAGTATTTTTACATTGTTGAACAAATTTTACAAAATTTTTCTAAATTCGCTACCTATTCTTTATATCATTTTTGATATAATTGCGGGAGATAGAAATCATTAAAGCCCATAAAAGTACAATAAATGACAAAATATGAAAATAAAATTAATGAATAAAACTGCTAATGACAATAAATACCGCTTTTTAAATTTGAAACTAAAACTACTGAAAATCACGCGCCCTTAAATACATCTACGGTAGTGTTGGTGTATTTGTAGAACATTACGGGTTAATGATATTATATGACGTGGTATTATTCGTGTAGGTTCATTTATCGTTTCTTTAAAAAAATAAATGAATTGAAATTCTTGAGAGTTTACACGATTTCCCAGTACAAAAATGAAAAATTCACACGAAATTGAATCGATAAGGTTGATTAAAATACTAGAAAATAACCTAACCCTATAAAGTTCATGAAATGTCTACAAGTCGTCTGGAAACTTTGAACAGTTTTTGTAACTTTGATGAAAAAACCACCAAGTTCCTAAATTATCCAAAAATGATCGTTGAGCTTAACATTGACTCATCGACACTTTTAAGACATATCTACATACTACGCACTCTTTATTACATTAATAAATATTTTTTATTAACGTAAATAAATATTTGCATTAATAAAAAATCTAATACTCAGTATTACAGACTGTGGTTTCGTAAATTCAATTGTGACTTAATATATAAGTAAAGTGGAAATATATTTTGACGTTAATCCATACGTGTCTTGACGGTTCTCGTCGTAACCTTGTCTTTTTCTCTGAAAAACAAAAATCGATGTAACACATGTGAAAAATAACGCGTCATTTATTTATTTATTTATTCATTTCATTTTTAATGTAAAATGAAAAAAAAAAAAAGAAAACGAAAATCAATCGAGAAATTGAAATTATATAAATAATACACGTAAAATTACGTCACTTACATAATGTTAACGATTGCGCCCCAACCGGAAATGGCATCACGATCGCATGCATTGACGAGAGCTTGACTAACCGATTCGAATAGATCATCCGGTTCCATATCGGGTTCGTACAAAGCTTCGCACATACCGTAGAGTTGGGCTGCGCATGTTCCACTAACGGCAAAGTCGCCCGGCTGATTTATGCAACCGATCAGATCCATGGAACAAATGAATGGTTCTAACGTTGCCGGTTCCAGGCCGGCGATCACCGGTTCCACGAAGTAAGGCCCGAATCGCTTCTCGTACAAGAGATTCGTAACCATGGAGGCGAAAGTTCTCGGGGTGATTTTTCGATTCTCGTTCAGCTCGTAAAGATTGAGCCTGAGACGTAATCGCTGCACGATCGTTTGGCTGTCGGTAACGAGTCCCGGAAGTCCCAAGTATAGGTGAGGTCCCATTTCGTAGATCTTTTGAAAATCATTGGTCAATGTTTGCCCTTGACAGCCAAATCTACGATCGGAAGCGATGGCGACGCAGTTCTTGCCGCTCATCGCTATGATCGCGCCTCCGTTATACGACAAAATACTCTGCCAAACATTAAAGAAGTATTCGTTAAAAAACATTACGCTAAAGATGCCCACGTCGGTACAAAAAAAGCGAATTATTTAAATAAATTCTGTAAGCAAACAGAAAAACATTCCTTATCGTTTAAAGGTTAAAAACCGACCTAACCTACTACTAGACAGTAATAAGTGAAGGCAACAAAGTTTGTTTTCAGTCGCGATTTGTTAAGATACCATTTTCGACGAATCACTTAATACCGAATGCACGAATTTCAGAAACACTTGTTTAAAAAAAATGTACTTACCATTTTGAAAAATTGGACAACGTAGAGTCAGGACTTTGTGGTTAGTTCGCCAAACATTCGCCGGAGGGTTCACGCGATAATTCAGTGCAATGAATATGTGCAATATGCTCAGGCGGCGTTCATTTGTTTTTGAAGCATATTCACCGCGAACTGTATAATCGAACCGCGATAATCGAACACGAAACATCATTTTTTTAACTCACATATATATATATACATATAAAACGCTCTTTTACATGGCTGTTTTCGTGTCTTTTTAGAAAACACGTACTTTACGCACTAGTCGCACAATGTATACTATTTTGAAATTGCCTTCGTAAAGTTACTTTCAGTGTGCAAACTCAACTTTTACGCACGCGATACCTGACTCGTGCGTAAAAGTACACTTTACACCCTCGTTAGGTATAATATATACTATTGTGTTTCTATTCCACGGGATAGACAAGGACAGATGAATGTTTCGATAACAACGAAACAATTTAAAATTTTTGTTTGTACTCTACACATTCTTCATTTCAAAAAAAATTGCCATGTAAATAATTCCCAAAGTTCTTATATTTACTTTTATTGTGTGTGCTTTTTTTTTAATTTCTTTTATTAATTACGAATTATTTCATTATTTGAATATTATACAGGGTGTCCATTAAGTCGCTGACCGAGCCAATAATTGAAGAAGTAAATCGAAAAACTCCGAAACACGTGAAACGATTTTTCAAAAAACTGTATTTTTTTAGGGAGACGCGCCCAAAGGGGGCGCGTGAGGCACGAGGCGGTATGAAAATCTTAAATTGCAACATAGGTCGAGTAGGGGCTCATTTGAAAGGTCTTTTCGAGACGAATACAAAACACTAGTCATAGATGGCACTGCGATCACTATTCGCGGAATCATTTGGCTTTAAATACTTTTGATCTTGTAGCTCGAAAAAAGAAATAAAAAATCGGAAAGAGCCCATTTCTTCTTTTATTCTTCAGTTAGTGTCCCGGTTCGCGACTTAATAATGGACACCCTGTATATGATGAAAATTATAAAAGTACGGTACAAAAGACCTTAAAAAGTGATTTTTCGATGAATTTTAAAAGACAAAATGTCAAAATGCCATTAAAATGATGGAGTTTAAATTGCCACGATAAGCATTAGTCAACCGATGGAAATAACTCGATTGAAATATCAAATCGCACAAAAAGTCGAAACACGCGAGTAAAAAAATCGCCCCTCGCTTTATTGAAATTCCTTGAAATGCAAAGAAGGGCGGGAGGGGGGTGGTGGTTAAATTACGGCAATACCCCCTTAATTATCGTTAATTGAACCATTAAACTCGGATAGAGATCGCCTATCGGATATCGAGCAGGCTATACGCGACCGCGCGGCGTTTCGACCGATTGAAAATAGACGTTTGAATGGCGATCAGGCGCGTAATCGAAAGGCGCTGCCAATCCTATCATTTAACGGTCGGCAGGGTGGGAAACATTCGCCGACAAATCTTCCCCCGGGCGTAATTGATCTGCAGAAGTAAGTTTTATCCCAACTTTTAAATGGGGACGGTAAGAAATGGGTCGCCGGATTGCTCGACAGAAATATATATATATATATATATCTATAGACGCCTTTATACTGGACCGTGTTCTTCAAGAACGAAAACGTTCGCGGGAAAAAGAAGGCAACTTTCGGAAACTACATCGCTTTCTTATGCCCGGCACTGGGCCGCATAATGATCGTTGATGAAATTCCTTCTTTTTATCCCTGGAAATTGAATAAATGAGGAGCGGACGGGGGAAAACTTTGGAATTAAAATACTGCATATTTTGTTCTTTTCACCCTTCATTTTCCGCTTAAAAAAAAAAAAGAAGAAAAAGAAATTCACTTCAAAGGACGAACCTTTCTTTTTTATATATAGGTACTCGAAGAACTGCTGGAAAACTGCGTTAAATTTTTCAAATTTATCCTGTTTTGAGCTACGTTTCATGATGAATTTATTCTTTTACGTTTTGTAAAATTATTTAATGTAAAATTATATAATCACAATGTAATTGTAAAGAATTAAATGAATCTTTCATGGTCCAAGTCATTAAAAAAGTATGTTTTACAAATGAATATTATATAAAACAAGTCATAAAAAAATTAATTAAATCTTTTTGTCCACCGTTTCGGTAGACTGGGCTATCATCAGGGACAATTTCACGGAATAAAGCCTTTATGGCTTTATTTTTAATTTATTTATTTATGACTTGGACCATGAAAGATTCATCATAATGAATCATTTTTAATTTTATTGATAATCACAATGTATTTCTATCGTTTGCCATATACGGATACATAAACGGAAATCGACTTTCCTATAAGAATATTGACAAAAACCAGACTTGCCAAAATCACTTTGACGATATAATATTAAATCGAGGCAGTGTCAATTTTCCGGCCACTATTTTAGCAGATTGAAGGAAATACATATTCATTCGCGATTTTGCGCGTCAAATTAGGTTTCCGCGATTCGAGCGGAAAAGGTCGAATAAAAGCCGAACACTGAATGTCTTATACGAAACCGACGCGGGAAACCGCGATTAAATATGCATGCAATGCAGATTTGCAAAATTGTAACGAATCCAGGAGTTGAAGATGGAAACAAGCGGGATGAGTGGACTTCTTGAAAATAGAATTCGACAGTATTTTTTTTTTTTAATAAAGAAATTGGACACGCGAGGTGAAACTGCTTCTTTTTTTTTAACGAAATATTCATGAAGGTGGCAACCCTGTAACGATTCTTCAACGAGATTGTCGGTATCACTCGGGTACTGTTGTTTCGCTTAATATTTCTTTTAAATTTCCTCGCCATATTGTGTAGCTGGAATTTCCATATGAGAAATTGTATGACATCAAAAAGAGAGTCCTTAAGAGAGTGCTTTCCCTGAATTTCCATATAGTCAAATCAGTGTCCGTTAAAATTTTAATTCAACCTGAAGAAAAAATAAATAAATGGCAAAATGAGGCAAAAAAAAACTTAATTACCAACGACGTCCTTGTCTTCATTACCTTCAATAACTTTTCATCGTCGCTAATTTCAATAAAGCGTTCATCTCTCCTTATTAGCATTTCTATTATTTATAGGAGATCCAAAAACTTCCTTCTACTGATGAAGCGCGATAAATGCCGCTTCCTCCAGATTTATTCGGAACAAAAGACATTTTCCGGCATATAACGAAGAAAAATGAAAAAGTGCCTTCCGAACTTCAAGTTCAAAAGTGCTGAATTCCGGAAACAGCTAGCCAAGTATTCCTACATTCAGGTCCCGCAGACAAAAAGTTTTTTTTTCCAGCTAGTTATTCCTGATTCGAATTCCGCAGTTTCCAGTTACTGCCCTTACAGATATATAACTTGAATTACGCCTTTACACTTTCAAAGTGACGCAGCGCAGATTAAAACGTGTTTGGAATTCTCTATCATCTTGTACGTATATATCATCACCACGTATGCTGATTAGCGTGAAAACTTAAACGGTAAAGTATATAGATGAAGTTTATACAAGTTTACACTTAATGGCAATTTCCATTGGCAGTTGCACTTGTGCGGTTCAATTGTGATATATTCCTCAATTCCTTTAATGACATTCTTAATGTCACAAAATAAAGCAACAAAAACTATTCCATTCCCCTACACGTCGACGACAACCCACCCATGCACGGTCGGTTACAAGTACCGACTCTTAACAAATGCGGTCTCAGCCAATCGCCAAGACCTTTAGAGCGCGTGCTCCGGTGCACACTGGAACCGAAATAAAACACAAGGGTAGAGCCACGGTCTATAAGGTCTCCGAGGACCTGTTACCGAAAGATAACGTGGATCTCGGACAGGGCTGTCCTGGAAACTGTGGCCGTCATTTCGCTCGCAAGCTTTTTGTGTATATATATATGTGAAGAGTGTACAACTATACTCGAAAAACTAGATTTATCGAAGGATCGAATTTCGCCTCGTTGCTCGCGATGCCGTACCGTGACGGGGTCTGCAATTTCCAAAATGGACCGCCGCTTTACTGCCAATTTGTTTTCTTGTAAAAGTAACGTCCGTTAATTCCATTGCGCTCGTCTCATTTTTGCCTTTGCTACCCGGACGCGGTCGACCTCGTTCATCACGCGGGTGCCGCGACGACAATGTCGTTACAGTGCTGCGTTACATCATTTTATAACGGTATATGTAAGTGACGTTTTTTAAGAATGCGAGCAAGAAAATGTTTTCACTAGAAAACGTCAGGACATTTAATGAAATTATTATTCTATTGTATTAATTACGTATAGATGTCGAACTTGAATTAGTTTTAGGGTCGATCAATTTACAAGGTCGTTTGAAGGTCAAAGTTATTTCTTTAAATGGGAACTCCAATTTTTGACGTCGGATTCGTAAAGAGCGCGAAAAATCTTTATTTTCAACAAGGTCATGGCAAAGTCGAATGAAGGTGAAAGTTCAAATCACTTCATCTTTGAAATAACCTTCGAAATCAAGTTCAAGGTCAAAGTCGTTGGTACCAGAAGGTCCCTTTCTCGGTTCCCCAACAACTTTTCTCGAAACATTTTGCCGCTTCGAACTTCTAAATTCGAGCTAACACCCGTTACTTGACAATTTTACAAATTTCACCTTCATTCGACCTTGCCATAATCTTGTTGAAAATATCGTTTTGAAAGTAATTTTTCAAGTTCGTTGTACGGATCCGGCTACCATCCCATTCCCATTTAAAGAAATTACTTTGACCTTGAAACGACCTTGCACATATACCGCAAGGTCAAAGTTATTATTACAGTTAGGTAACCCCCTTTGCACTTTTGTCTCAACATTTTTTTTTATTCGGCTTAACAACTTCATGATGAATAATGGATCTTGCATTAATGATGAATCTACCAACATTTTTATATATAAAATTAAGCAGGATGACTTTAAATTCGATATATATGAAATAAGGAAGTTTAATTAATCGTCAATTTATGAATAATAATTTAACGTTTTCCCCCCGATTTTCTTACAGATCCGGTTGAAAACGAGTCAGCAGCCGCAGTGATCCAGTCATTGAATTTGGAAGCGATTACGCATCGGTAATTTTGAATTCTGAACTACTAATGAAAATTTCATGCCTGTTCATTCGCACGAATGCGTGCATCCGATGCCACGAATCGTCAGCGAATGCAAAGATGAATGAGGTTTGCAGCAATACTCGGCAAAGTTTATCCAATCACGTACAATTACGTCCGTTTACTTCTAGATACGTATATAGTTGCACTGCTTCCCATTATCGGATGCGAATATTAACCATCAAAGCTTTTGAAACCGCAAAATTTGTCAATTTTGTTGAAAGTCAATTATTACGATTTTATATTTCTCGAACACTTGCGTTTGTTTTATTTTACAGCAATTGAAAACATTGCTCTTTTCTTTTTCTATGCTTTTTTAGAAAATGTTGACCGTGATAAATATTTTTATTTTTGGATATATACAAATTTTATCGAGCCTAAAGGAGTAGTTTTTTCAATATTACTATGTCAGAGTACATTTATTATTCTAGTTTTATATATGTATATTGGCATAGTATACTATTGTCCTTGACATAATATACTATTTAGAAACTTATTTCAAATCCTAAAAAAGGGCCATTTTTCTCTCTTAACAAAAAATAGTATATATTATGTAACAAGGGCGAAATTATCGATTTTCCAGAGTGTACACTTTGTCACTCGGGCGAAGCGAGTGTTTTAATCACGTTCGTTGGAGATCGATATTTCGTATGACGTTATTTTTTTGTCATACGACGAGTGCGGGGATCGATTATTGGCATTTGCAACTATATACGGCCCTGGTGCGTAAAATCGATCATCGCGCACGGAGTGTCAAAAAACTGTAATTTTCCGAGCAAGCAAAATAAATTTGTAACTTGTTGATTGAAGTAAAATTTGTATTTTTCGTCATCAATTTTTCGTCATCAACGTTTTTTTAAAACCTCGTTCAACATTTTCAAACACTTTTTTTCAACATTTCTTCAAGCAACGAGATTCGAAGAATAAACGAAATCCTAAAAGATGGATTTTTAATGTCAAGGCTTCTTTAAAATTGTCACTATTACTCGAGTGAAATTTCACTCTCTTTTGGAGTGAATCGGAGAAATTTACAGAAATAGTGAAATATCACTCTTGAAAGAGTGAAAATTTGACTCTTTTTAAATGAACCCTGCAAACACAAAATGTAACGGTAATGTAACATTTATATAACTGTTACTTGTTACATAAATGTTACATAGTCGTTATATACCAGTTACTTTTGTCTTTTGTGTTTGCTGGGAATGGCAGAAATGTCACTCCAAGAAGTGTAGGTAGACGGCTACCCTAAGAAAGGGTGAAATTTCAGTCTTGAATGAATAAAGTATACACTTTTTTACAGAGAAAGTCTCGAAATCTATTCCGCAAAGAGTCAAGATTGTTGTTTAAAACGTATATATATATATAATGTTCTCTTCCGACCTTGTAAGTGAATGTACGAGTTAGGGAAGTACGTCGCGACGGATGTCATTCGTTTGACGTTAACGTAAACTAAGGGCGGAAAACCGATGCTCTGTATGAGGCTAAAATAGCAACAACTTGCATTAACTGTCTAATAGTGAGGGCAGATGAAAGTGGCGGAATTCAAAAGCAAAAGCCAGCGTAAATGTTAAATTCCTTGTGCGCCTTCTGGCAACGCGCGGCTCTGCCGGAACCAGGTTTCAAAATTGCGCGAGAATGTTACGGAAATGTAATTGCGCAAAGATATAACATGCAAGAATTTCATTTTCGGCGATGCTGGTGAATATGCGCGTCTCGAAAATTAATTAAGTTTTAAACGTCGCGTGTGGTGTGTATTGCTACAATTGGAAAAATATAACGTACATGTGATGCTACCATCAGGGATAATTGAATGTTCCGAATGGAGTAATCGACTCTGTAGGCAAACATCATCTCCCAGCAAGCCATTTAAGATTTGAAGGAAGACACGAGTTATACGGAAAACTCGACACTGAAAGGTACTCCCTCTATTAATTTCATTGAAGATCAAGTCACATTTTCGGACGATCAGAATCAATTCTCGAATTGGCAATCGTTACATGGTTAAATTTCATAGGCAATTTCTTCCATCGCGTAAACTATAAAGATTCCTCCGTGACAATATAAAGAAAAACAACGAGATCTCGTCGTTTCTATACACCGAAACCATCAATAACCTTGCTTGTCTCCATTTATATGGGAAGTGTTGTTATCGGTAAAATACATACAGCGGAGAACTGGAGAGAGGATGCTCATACTCGACGTATAATGAGCAATCTCGTATATACGACCCAGTGTGCGGCCAGGTTTTCCCGCGATCATGGACGACCTCAAACCACCTCGAATTTTAGCTCAGCCGGCAAAATGAGACTAAGATTCATCGTGCCGTAGGTTCATCGGATATATATACATATATATACGTGTGTGTGTGTATATATATATATGAAACCGACCGCGCAATGTAGAGTTAGTCCATTTAGGCACGGTTGCTGCGGCTGCGGCGCGACCTCGCGTGAAACACTCATCAAGTAGCATAATTACCTCCATACGTGTGGGGGCCATTACACCGTATATATTCTCCTTTCCAGCCCTTCTCAGTTGGCTATTAGGATGTTTCATGAGCAAGTTGCACCGGCAGATACACACTGACTGACGGACTGACACTGCGTAAATGAAACGCAAAGACATAAAGCAAAGGGCTAACGAGTCCTCTTCGGCCTGGTGGTACAACTTATATCTATATATACCTATATATATATGATGACCACCTTATCAAATTTACCTACTTTCCACTTGGAAGCTGCTACTTTTATCTGCCTTCCTTGGTTTTATTACGACGCCCCCGGGTCAGGCTCGTTACAATTAACCACTGTACGGTTGCACAGCTTTTCTAGAAAAAAAAAAAAAAAAATTGCAACTCTCCGTCGCGTCTGGTTTCCTTTGCAGTTAAGGACTGGTGGACTTTAACGAGCGAGGAAGACTGCTTAACTGAAATGAGTCGGGTTCGATTTAGGGTACGAGCTTCGTTTGTTGAAATTTGGTTTCCTGCGCTTGACATTCATTGATAAACAGTTGCAATTTTTCTAATAATAATAATAAAAAAAACGAGTAGAGGATTATTTTCTTCAAAAAAAGGTTTCTCTACTAGAACAGATGTTGGAAAATTCTTCAATGTAACGTGGAAAATTATTTTCAAATATTTTACAAAATTACATTCTTTATAAATGGCAGTGTCTGTACTTTGATATTGAAAAAAAATAAACAGTAAATATATTTTTTCGACTTTTAGGACTCTTGTGGGGCCTGGTTCAGGAATAAAACAATCTTTTCCATTCCTTCATTTATGTGTGTCAAAGGAGGATGGAAAACTATATGAACGTGGTCTGGTGGACCCGTGGGATTGGTTCATTGTGATCTCTCGTGCCCGTGTATTCTTGTCAATAAATTTTTCAGAAGTTCGACCGCCACATATTCGACATATTGAATTTTAAAATTTCCATCTTCGGATTCAGATTCGGAGACCTCGAAAAACCGACCAATCAGTAACAAGTTTCAGATGAATTACATCAATTTTTTAAGAAAGTTGTCCGCCATATTGGATCATCCACTACTGTGAAGCTTAAAATTTGGATTTCAGTTATTGGCGTGACAAATAAATGCTTCACCTTCACGTTTATTTTTTTTTGGGAATTCGTCACCGCAACTATAAAATTGTTAAAACCATTGAAAATAATTTGTACATTTAAAAAAATCGTACATTACATTAATATAGTTTGCCAGAACCTCATGTACCTTCAGCTGATTTTGTTACTTCATCAGCTTTAATTATCCAGTGGTATTAATTAATTATCGTTATGTCAATCTGATGTCAAAATCTATCGCATTTATTTTTTCTTTGCGTTTTTTTCCAAGTTCCTATTTTCTAATAAATTCGAGTGTCTTTCCCTATACTACAAATTTAACCATTTTTATTTTTATATCTAAAAGAGTTACTTAAACGTTATTAAGGTTACTTCAGATATATATAAAACGAAAGAATTTTAATCAAACTTGTAATATTCTTATTATGGATTTTAATAACGATCTGCCAATCATTTCGCTTACAGGTCACATTTAAACGTAACATGCATATCGGTACGAAGTAACACGGATTATTCTCTCGAATGACTAATCATGCTCTCTCTCTTTCTCTCTCTCTTTAGTTAAATCGACTAATCAATGATTGGTAACTAGACCGTGACGAACGCTCCTTAATATCGGAGCTGTTATACTGGTCCTGGCTGAAGCAAACTGCAAGCTTGCTAAACGTTGCAACGAAAATCACGATAAAATCACTATCGTTTCCAGCAAACAGAATCTGCCATTTTGTATTCGTGAATTGAAAGATCATCACGTCAAAATTAAGATAAAACATTTTTTCTCTTTGCATGATTTTCATATAAAAAATCATATTGACGTGAAGCTTTCACTTTCATCCGCCATTTTAAAATTCGAGAAGGTACTTTTCACTTTAAAAATGCTTATTAAAATCGTATTAAAGTAGATGGAAATGTAATAAACGAAAAAATATTTTAGAAAATGTTTGAAAGTTCAAATTAGCCAAAACAAAAGTATATATAAAAGGAAAAATAAAAAAAATTTTAAATGACGTCATTGTTTCAACACTATCTAGTTATGGTATGAAAAGTTTTACCGGATTGACTTCATTCATTCAATTTTATACTCGCAGCAATAAGACAAAACAGATATCTTACGATGAATCTCACTTGAAGACGATTTTTAAGTGTACTTTTTACTTAAAGACAACGTATTTACCGATTATACTACATAATATAATTAATCAACACTTCATCGTAAACATACTATAGTTCTATTGCCTACTGTATATATTTGAAACGGCTTATAGAGTTACGCCAAAGTTTCGCAAACGTTACACCTAGACCGACCGCCAATGTAAATTCCAAGAACTTTACTTGAAGGCTTCCGTTTATATACGACAAAATGGATCGGCAGGTAAAACATTGCTTACAGCTTTCTTACAAAATTAATTAGTATCTGCGTTTAATTACAGTATTAAAAATAATTTTGCGCGCATAGTATACCTCATTTTGAATGCAATTATCAAGTAATCCTTCAATTTCTAGAGATTATTCATATTTTATTAATTAATTTCCATAAATCGACGTTTAATGAACAGATTTTTAGGTAGTGCGAATATAACATACAGCTTTGTTTCTCACGCCTTTCACTGCGGCAACAACTATTAAATTTCTAATTAAGAAAACATAGACTCAAGTTTTTATGACTTTATCGAATTTATTCTGTATTATATGCTTTTTGTCGATAATTTGCATAGTCTAGCTAACCGATAATACATTTACACATTTCAAACGATTGAGAGGGTTCTAAAAGTAGAACAGTTACCGACCTAACCTCAAAATAGGTAAAGCATAAACGAAAAAGGATTGAAGCGTTTTTTAAAAATTCGGGCTTTGGAAGAGTGATTCTACATATCATATGTAATCCCTGAAAAAAACCATCGTTGACATTAGTTCAAAATTAAAAGCGGATTATCCGAATTAAATTATGTTCTACCAGCAACAAAAATAATTTATTTCGGATAATACTCGTTTAATTTTGAACCAATTTCAGCGATATTTTTTTGAGTATTGTATATCATGTGTAGAATCATTAAAAACCTCGGTCGGTAACTGTTCTACTTTACTACCCATTAAGGGTAGGCCAAATCGACTCGGTCGATAACGTTAATTCCTAACCTAAAATGTTCAAATTAAACAGAAATGTACGTCAAATTTCATCAAAAAAACATTTCAGAATTGGTTGAGAATTCGCTAAATAAAATTGAGAGTACACTTTCACAATACGCACTTTTATCTTTGCGAGTTATAGCCCAATCATGAACCGAATTCTCAACCAATTCTGAAGCGATTTTGATGAAATTTGACGTACATTCATAAAAAATGCATAAATTCGACCTAAAATAGATTTGGACATGAAAATATATCGTGTTTTTATTTAAGGTGGTTCTAAAGTACAACAGTTATCGACCGAGCTTTTCAACCATAAAAGTATGAATAAAAAGAGATTGAAACGTTTTTTCAAAATTTAGGCTTTGGAAGGGTGATTCTACATAACATTTACAATTCTTAAAAAAATATCGATGAAATTGGTTCAAAATTAAACGAGCATTATCCGAAATAAAATATTTTCTCTTACCAGCACCAAAAATAATAATTTATTTCGGATAATTCTCATTTAATTTTGAACCAATTTCAGCGATATTTTTTTGAGGATTATATATGTTATGTAGAATCACCCTTCCAAAGCCAGAATTTTGAAAAAACGCTTAGATCACTTATTATTTATACTTTTATTGTTGAAAACCTCGGTTGGTAACTATTCTACTTTAGAACCCCCTTAATTTGAATCTTTTAGGTTGTGAATTGACGTTATCGACCTAGTCGCTTTTAGGAGCCCCTTAAATAGACGATTTTAAAACATTATATTTAACTGTTCAACGCTACCGTGATCAATAAATATTGCTGGTTATCGAATGTGTCTATTTTACCGACAGATTTAAGTGCAATTTTTTTTTGAGACCATAAGCAACGTAGAACGATGTTAAAAGAAATAACAACCCTTTTTCAAAAAGTAAAGTAAAAAAAGAAAAAAATGTAAAAATGCAAAGCTTACAACTAATTATATTTTCTGTTTTACCGATCTTATTACAAATACTCGAATATAATATGAGATTTCACGTAATCCAACAGGTAAGCAAATTTCGTTTCCCTTTTTTTTCTTTAAATACAAATTTATTTGTTTTCGTCAATGTCCCAAATACTTGGAGCTAACGTTTAAATTGAGCGTTTGTATATATACTGGGCGACGTAACAATGGGAATATCGTCGGCCGTAAAACAGCGAAAACCGACAGGGAGTCAATATCACGTGCCGGGAGAGGCTATCGCCTCCTATATAGCCGGAGGTGTGGGATCAATGTAGAAAGGATACTATAGCCATGGGGGCTCCGCAAGCGACACCTTAACGAGGAGGGAAGACGGATCGAGATAATAAAGTAGGTCCCTAAATGACTGACCGCGCCTTCAAATCTGCCCCGAGCGTATATGCGCAGATTCAGCGTAGCTCTTATCAACATCAACGTCGTTTTCACGTCATCGATTAGCGACCGCAAGTGCAGCCTCCACTAATATGTGGCATTGCGTCGGTCCAAAGGGTGTCTGAATTGATTTCGAATTCATTTGAGAAGCGAACGAAAACGGACAGTTACAATTAAGGGTGTGTTTAAGGGCGATGCTATGAAGTCCCGGACTTGAATCGCTAAAACAACGGATTTTATTCGTAAATCGGTTTAAATAAATTTTTAGTTTCATCGTCGATTCGAGGAAAGAAACGTTGGAACTCATTAAAGATTTTCGTTTAATAATTTACGTTTAAAACGAGAGAAATGGTCAGTTTTATCTAAACCTAACATTCGACGATCGGTAAAACAGACAAATCTGCATTACCGACAGACTTTGAATTATTCCATACACGAGGTCCTGGTTTAAGAGGGTTCTAAAGTAGAACAGTTATCGACCTAACCTAAAAACAGGAAAAGTATAATAAAAAAATTTTTAAACATTTTTTCAAAATTCTGGCTTTGGAAGGGTGATTCTACATAACATATATAATCCTCAAAAAAATATCGCTGAAATTTGTTCAAAATTAAACCAAAATTATCCGAAATAAATTATTTTTGGTGCTGGTAAGAGAAAATAATTTATTTCGGATAATTCTCGTTTAATTTTGAACCAATTACATCGATATTTTTTTGAGGATTGAATATGTTATGTAGAATCACCCTTCCAAAGCCCAAATTTTAAAAAATCGTTTCAATCACTTTTTATTTGTACTTTTATGGTTGAAAAGCTCGGTCGATAACTGTCAGTATACTTTTGCCAGTGGATATTTTCTTTTATAAAAATTGTTGCGACCGATCGGTAAAACAGTTCGACATTAATAGTATTAGAGCATTTGAACAATTCCAAGACAAATTCGGCGTCAGTTATTGGAAGGTAAAAAATTTTGCTTGCGAAGAATCGTTACCTAATGACTCGATAATTAATTAACTCTGCATTATCGACACATTCTTATGCTTATGTGAATGAAATATGGTTAAAACCAACTCGTGTTAATGTAACATCGCGTAACGTATTTTCTACAATATATTTTTTATGTGTTTATCATTTTCGTACGACAACGCCTGATGTACTGCTTGATCGGTAAAACAGATCAGATCCTTCATTCGAGGGCAATTATCTTTTATTTTTTTGCTGTCTTTACGTTTGTTTGAGAGACATATTTATTCCTTTACCTCAAAGACATTTACAAATTATTGTAAATTCGGAAAGTCTGTTTTACCGATCGATAAGTCAATGATCGAATAAAATAATATATCAAATAAACTATAAACGACTCCGTCGGTAAAAATGACGAACCGTCAAAAAAAAAAAGAAATGAAATGCAAAACGAATTACGCAAGTCTCGCAATCCCACGCAAAAATACGAACTAATTATTCGAAGGTAAAAAAAGAAAACCATTCATTTCACAACGCGTCGGCAAAACAAACGCGCCGCGCGTATATACATATATATATATATGTATACGTGGGAATTCGAAAACCGTTATCTGCGGCATTGCGATGTTGTCGCACACCGTTTTTCAGCCGTCCGACGAAAACAGCGGTCGTTATTCATAGGCGCACCGATTTGGCGGGCAGCGATAATTGACAGTTCGCATTGCGGTGCAACAAGGCGCGTTTTCTTTACCGGCGGGATGGGTGCGAATTTAGCGCATAAACGCGGCAGACGTCAAAAGCAGGCCTGCATGCGCTGTCGCCCATGTGACTCTATCTCTCTCGCACTATATAGTATACTATATATATGTAGATACTCTCACGCATCGCGAAGCAGCCGATCGCACGTATATATGCGAATGGATAAATATGCTCGTCAAAGGTCTACCCCGATGTTGTATATATATATATGTGGTGCGTCGATAAGCGGCCGCGCGTGCAATTGACCTCGCAATACCTAATTGCTACGGCGAAACCTCCGTTCGTCTCCGCGTGATAATCCATTGTTACGTGCGATGTCACCTGCTGTCGCCGCGATTAATCCCGGGATGAAAGGTAATACGGGCAGGCCGCGCGGATTATTGGTGTTTGCGGCCAGTCGATCGTACGAATTTTGTTTTAAAGACGTGTCATCCTCGTCCCTATACCTACCATACCTCGTGACAATTATCGTACAGCTTATAATATATCCATTACTACGTGGCAAGCATATCCAGGCAATTCGGAGCGTTAAAGAAAGTTTTTGACAACTGTCAATTAAAAAGGTACGTAAAGCTGGAAGTACCACTTCGTCCAAATCGAAAAAAAACTATGCCAGAATTTAGGGCTAATTTAAGGCTAATTTAGTACCACAC
>JAPYZR010007436.1:0-11081 GCA_030522945.1 Trichopria nigra
TAAAAGTTCGGTTAGATCGAACTATATTTTATGTATCCTGGATACGCGAGTGGGGTAAATATCTGATATCTGTATCTCCATGAATACGTACCTTAAGTGTACGCGGAAGTTTACACTGACACAAATTACAGTCATGGTACATCGCAGATATATACATTTGAACGGGATTTGGAGCGTACTTTGGTCCCCCGCACACTTCCGGTACGTTCAAATTTTCACCAGGGCTTCTTTTCCACAAACTCTTTAGTACGGTCCGAGTGTAGTCGCCATTGCGCACTTAATCGCAAGAGAAGAGATAGTCTAAGAAGCCTCGAAACGAAGCATTGTTCGTTGTGCAATACCTGGATTGCTCCTTTTTCAATGTAGATATGTATACAAATTACAATGGCAACCTAACCTAACCTTTGATTTAGAGCGGTTTGGAGCGACTCCGAATCGCGCCCTTCATACAAAACGAACAATGCTATAACCAGTTTGTTCTGTTACGTGAGCATTTAAAAAAAAAAAACAGGTTAAGTAGGTTAAGGAAGCAATTCTGTTCGTGGTTTTTGAGTTATCGTGATTACGGACATATACATCACTATGGTTTTTCGTCCAATCACTTTGAGTGATGGCAATAAAATAAATTTAGTCCTAGTTTTCGATTAATGTCAGAGCGGTCTTTTTTCAAATATATATCTTACAAAACTAGTCCAGCCGTCTATGTGTTACGGAAAAACTGATCTTGTTTCTAAAGACGCTATTTTTTGTCACGTTCATTACTTTTAATGTAAGTAAATAAATAAATTATTGGAGTTTCTCTGTCTGTGTCAGATCGGAAATAGAGTTGGAAGCTGCAAAATGTGTCGTTAGAAAGTTGTTAGGGACGGAGAGTCACCTTCTGGAAGCAACGACTTTGACTTTGATTTCGAAGGTTATTTCAAGGACAAAGTGATTTTTCGGAACTTTCACCTTCATTCGACCTTGCCATGACTGTGCCGAAATTATCGTTTTGAACGTAATTTTTCGCGCCCTTTCCGAATCCGGCGTAAAAATTGGGGTTCCCGTAAAAAAATAACTTCGACCTTCAAATGACCTTGAGAATTGACCTCGAGCTCGACGTTATTGTTACAGTTAGGTGACCCCATTTGTCCTGAATAACATTCTTTTTTATTCTGCTTAGTAACCGAATATTCGGGTACGTCGATCAGAATGAGCCACCCTCTAGACAGAATACCAAAAAACGCAAGCTGAAGCGTAGACAACGATTTTCAGTAAAAAAATAATGATTAACTATAAAGAACAACTTATACCCTTACGTCAACATGTGAAAGTGGTTTAATCAACAAAAACGTCTATTCGATATTGCAGTCGTATTAATAAAATTTTAATCTTGAAATTATGAATGGTTAGCACATGATATACAATTAAAATATTTAAAATAAAAATGCATAATACACAGGGTACATGCAATACTTATGACATTTTAAAAATGGATACGCCGTTGTTTTTTCCTTTCTACATTATTCAATGGAAATAAAGATAAAAAATAAAAAATAAATAAAAAAGAAACTACAGACCTAACTGGAAATTACAAACAATAAAGACGAATTCCAATTACATTAATCATCAACTCAAAAAAGTACTATAAAAAAGGAACAATGATAATTTTAAAACTGCGCAACGTTACACAACTAGCAGTCGTTGATTATTGTTTAATCCTAGATGTGGAATTCGTTGGATCTGATTTCATAAATTCTACATTTCAGATCACCTCTTCGTATATCATCCAGTATCCATTGACATCAGGAAACATGTGCTATTTGAATCATATTACACGCAACAATGATTGGTCAGAAATTAGACATTTAAAATCAAATTCGATGAACAACAAAGTAACGATTTAAAATTCTATTAAAAAACCGTTAACCGAGTGTAGTGCATTCAAAAGTAATTCTTAAAAACGACTCTTGGGATTTGCTTTCTAGGCCGATCAGACTTGGTTTGATAAAAAAAAGTAATGAAAAAAAATGATATAAACCTGCATTTCAACGTAGAGAGCGTGTCGTAAAAAATTCTAAAATACATTTGAAAAGCTACCAGGATTCGGTTGAAAAATGACTTGCAAACCATCATATTCTTATCTACTTCATAAATTACTTATAATGAAATTTTGTTTCGCTAAATGCAAAGAACTTATACAAATATGATATTTAAATCTAATATAAATCACATTTTTCGTAAATATAATTTTCAAATTTTAAAATTCAAGTCAATTAAAAATCTATGGTAATTATAGAGCAGTCTTTTACTAATGACCGGATAAAATCTAGACGATATCTAAACTTGCAACAATCTCTACGTTGTAAATGCTTACAAAATATGTTCTGGCTACCAACGAAAGATGAACATTTTTTAAAATTTCTTTTAGTAAATCTCCCTATGTCCTGGTCCCATTAGTCCATTTGCGTTCATTGTGACATATATTGGTGGTGCTGATATGTTTGTTGGAGGTACATAAACTGTAACAAAAAATAAACAAATAATTCATAGTCATTTCTCATATTGGATAATTGTAGTAAGAAAAGTTCAGCTTGAATCAATTTTGGACTATTTATTGCAACACCGTAGTAGAAATAGAGTAGACCAATGATGCGAATCTTAGTAAAAATGTCGGAGAAGAATGCATGACATTGCGTTTCTTTCTTTCCCTTTGTTTATTCAAAATGAATCCAAAATCATTTCATCCTTCCTGAATGTCTCGAAATGAATTTGGACCTGTTCGGACACGTTTGGGAGTGGCACTGATAACTTTGACATTTTTACCAAGAAAATGAGGTAATCTTAAAATAATTAAAATTTTGTTTGTTGTTAAGCTTTCATCTACTTAGTAGGTTTGTAGCAGATATCAAATTTATTGCTTGATGTATTTTTCGTTCTTCAATATTAAATAGGGTGCAGATTGTAATTTTTTATCGTATATAAAAGCCTTGAAGGCCATCCACTAAAATAAATAAATAAAATAGAACCTTTGAAATTTTGATAGTAGGATTTCATGTTTAGCCTCGCTCTTAGATTTAACCATGTATAATAAGAATACTTGAAATATTATATAATACTATTTATAGAAATCCAACAAACAGAATTATATCTACAATCTACCAATGAATCATCTACTCCTACATGTGTAAAATTTGATGACTGTAAATGATTTTCAATGTGGTCACGTTGTTTGTTCCAAAGTAATGTAACCAAAATATAAAATTGAGGTAAATATTATTGATAAAATGTGGTGCGATATCTTGAGAAAGAAGATAAGATTGAGGCTATGGCTCTAGAGGGAGTACCTCATAATTTACTATAGACAAAATAATTTATTTATTACTTAAAAAATAGAATTAGTTACTAGTAGTTATTAATAGTAAGATTATGCATTTTTATGTAACAATTATGATAAATAAGTTTGTTACAAATGCATAAATTGAATGAAAAATACTTACGTTGATTAAAGTTAAAATCGTAGATGCTAACAAGTCTTTGATATGCTGAAACGGTTGCATCTTGCAAGGCTAAATCTCTACCAACTTGTGGTCCACCCATGTGTTCGAAAATAACTTGATGGTTACGGTGAATCTTGATCTACAATTAATAAAAATCGACCTAAATGTTAACTACGTTACACAAGTTTACACAAGTTAGAACATATCATAAATGTAAATTAAATTTAAGATTAATTTATATAAAATTGAAACAATTTCTTTCACACTGTATTCATAATTGCATAAATGTTATGGATACCTTATATATGAAAGTCTTTGGATCAGAAGTCTGAATACATTCGAAGGTACATGCAGCTTGCAGCGTGCTAGAGACAAACTCCATCAACAATGTAGCACATTTAAGATCAGGCATTTTAAATTCTTTATTGGCATTAATCACAGCCTTTGATTGATGATTTTTTCCTTTCTTCCCACGTCCACAAGGTTCTTTGTCTGTCTTCGATTTCGCAACAGCTTCATTAATGCACCGTTGTCTTTCAGCTTGTTTAATTGGTCCAATTGGTTTTGCCCATCGGATTTCCCAATTTTCTCTCTCTGCGACCCCACCTGGTTCTGTTTGAAAGTATAAAACTTATTATTTAAGACAATGACAAAAGAAAATGCAATTACTGACTTGCGACTTACTCGTCATAATAGAATAAGCTGTGTTTGCCATTTCACGATTATCATAGTGAATGAATGCAAAGTGGTTAATCTTCTTCAGTTTAAGTATAGAAATGTTGGTTGTTTTTTGAAAAATATCTCGAACTTTTTGCTGCGCCATATCAATTGAAAGGTTTCTGACAAATAATGCTGTCACCTTAATAAAAAATAATTAAATACGGCATAATTAAATAGAAATAGTAAATTGAAGAAAGTCTTGTCATTTTAAAATCTCCCGCCATATTTTGTAGTGGCAACACTGTTCGCTAGTAGCAAATGTAACATGTGTTCAATGGACAAATTTTAACTTATAAGAATTGGATAGAAAGTTATTGATCTTGTGCATATATTATTTATAACCTGAATATAAAATAATTATTAAAAACATAATATGCTGTTGTTTTTGGGGGCAGAATAATTTTGATTTTTGTTTGTTGCTTTGTTTGTTGTAAATCCTTTTTAATGTATTGATAATTGCTTATAATAATAAATTAAAAGAAACTATAATTGTATCTTGCAGCAAAAACAGTTACATATCCATATTTACATTCCCTGGATAAAATAAATGATAAAACATGATGCAAAATCAGTTTTCCTATGTTGTTTTTGTCCATAATTCCAAGAAAAACAGATGAAAACCACTTAGAATACTAATTTTTCTATCACTCAAAAACAACAAGACAGAACACTGGTTTTTCTATCATGTCTTACCATATATTTTTACATTGTATTCGATAACATGCCAATAATTACCAGGAGGTATATTATTAATCATTAAATATAAGTTATTGAAATAGTGCTAAATTATTAATAATCATTGACAGTATTGCAATACATGAATCTGTAATCAAAATATTTAAAATATAAGAAGTTTAAATATTATAACTAGAGAAATTACATACCGATTCCATGATTTCTTCATCCACTGGATCCCCAGGTTCTGGATCAGCCCAATCTACAGCAACTTCATGATCCCAAAGAAGAACTCGTCCTGGAATTAGCTTACGACGCGCCATTGCTGCTGATCTGTGATCTTCGAATTCAACGAAAATGAAGCCTCGATTCAATCTACGATCTTGAGCATTCGGATACAGGTAGACATCGACAATTCCATCCAACATTTTACTGAGTTCTTCAAAGAACTCTGCCTTTGATTTATCTTTTGGTACACCTCCAAAGAATAGACGGCAATTGTCTACAGATCTAACAGCACCAATTCGATGTCCAGGACGAATCGCAAAGCCATCTGTAGAATTGTTATCATAATTTTAATTGATTTCATTAATAAAATAATAATTTAGTTACATTTAAGCTTGAAGCCAACAATGAAGAAACAAAAGAAAAATCATAAACCTACCTAAAATTTGGCACGCGCGACGTGCAATTTTCGAATCTTCGAAAAGGGCGAAAGCGTAGCCCCTGGTGGTACCCGAGAAGTCTAGCATAAGCCGAAGTTCCAGAAGTCGACCAACACTCTCGAGGACAGGCATTAACTCATCTTCATAACAATTACGCGGCAAACGCCCCAGAAATATTTCGGCACCTTTAATTCGTTCTTTCTTCTCCTTTGTAAATTCAGGTGCCGTCAACCTCCGTTGTCCGTTTTCCTGGACAAGCTGATAGTTTGTCGACTGCACCAGGTCAAGCAGTCGAGCGGTAACTTGACAATCACCTGGCGGAGAGTCTGAAGCGATGAAAACCTTGCTGGACGTGCTGCTCATGATTTTTTCAGATTTTGTTTTTGACGACTTAGCTTGCCTTTTTCTCCAACCAAATTTTGAAAATTTTCGCGGAAAATTGACGAGAAGCTTCGAGCGATTAGAGAGCTTTTTTTGGAAACCGGATTATTTTCCCCCGTACACAACTCGACACAGGTGGGTGGAATTTTGAAGAACGCCGCGACCGCCGGCTTCTGAACAAAAAAAAAAAAACAAAAGACGAAGTAAAATCGCGTACCGCGACCCCCGAAAGAGCGAAAACTTCTTAAAATGCGTCGAATACAAATCCGCCGATGTCGAAGTAATGAAGAAGAAATAGACTTTGGCGCATTGTCTTGACGCTTCGCGAATTTTCAATTGTGTACAACTGTTATGACCCCTCCCCGCCGTCCTTTGTAGCTTCAGCTAATTCTAAGAAAACCGGGACTTCCGATTCTTCGGAATATTATTCGGAGGTTTGAACTGACCAATCAGAGAGCAGTAACGCATGCCGGCGAATCGTTGCCCTCGCGGCCCTCGCGGTTCTTCGAAAAAAATACATTCTCCATTTCTAGAAATTTTGATATGTCCATATGTATATATATGCATACATGTGTATACGTCATAATATGAAAGTCCCGATGGGGAGATATATAAATAAGGACAATACAATTGCACTATAAGAATATCGTTCTTCGTAAAAATGGAAACGTACCGTTACCGTCCCAATAAACGAAAAGCGATTGAAGTTTAAAAAATGGGATTGAATGGGATTAAAACCATTGGAGTAGAAACGTCATGATTGGTTGATATAATCCAATCACATATAATTTTTCTAACGGTTTTAATCCCATTCAATCCCATTTTTTAAACTTCAATCCCTTTTCGTTTACTGGGATTAGTACAGGTGTGAATTGTAAAATTGATAAATAACGATTTTACGTTATCACTATAAATTCACTGCGTTAAAACTAGGTAATTCGAGCCCATGCTAAACGTTGTAAAATTACACGATTTTTTTTTTTACAGTGTATATATATGCGTGTATAAACAAATTATGATACATTATGGATTGATTGGATACATTGAAGCATGTATATATATATACATGTATATCTTGACCATCTTGACCATAATTCGAGTATATTATGTGTGCAGTCTATATATGTAATTATGACCATTTCTATAAATATGTTGGTCAGGCATGTTTATATAATTTTTTAACAAATTTCATGATACAATTTCATCCGTATGATGATTTAATTGTAAACATTTTAATCTTACTTTTTTCACCATGTATGCAAAATAGTGCATTCATTTAATTTATTTAAATATGATTTCCTTGATATTCGCAAATGAATACAAGCAGTATAGATAAGTTGCATCGGAAAAATACACGAGTTCTTCGCCATATAGTAGTAGGCGACGCTTCTTGTCACCGTACCGTGCACCCCTGCACATCATAGCCTCCCTAACGAGTGTTGAAAAAGTCAATCAAAGGAAAAGAAAAGTTAACAAAGATTCCACGAGTGCAATAAAAAAGATTTATATTTCGAATCCTACAATTTCGATATGATTATAATATAGTAAAAACGTGGTTAAATGAGATAGATTCATATCACTTAATAAGTGGTTTCAACATGAAACCAACACGATTGGATAGATGTAGAAATAGGGGTGGATGTTTAGCCTTCTTCATCAGGAAAAATATAGGATTTGAAAAGGCTGATTTAAATGTTCAAGCTTCTGCATTAGAAATAGGATCTATAATTATAAAGTCGAATTTAGAAGAGATATTAATCACAGCTTGTTACAGAAGCCCAATTCATAATATGTAATAATTAATATAACACTGACGGAAGGAGTAATTTTATGCAAGTGTTAGCTGTTTCCCAGCCTCTTTCTGAATTGTTAGCTGGTGCCCAGTTGGCTGCTTTAATCTCCGATTCTCATGAATAAAAACACTTGTCAGGATGTTTCTTTTATTCTAATTTATTACTAAGGATAATCTACACAATCTACTACACAC
The DNA here is from genome assembly GCA_030522945.1 of Trichopria nigra. NCBI lineage: Eukaryota > Metazoa > Arthropoda > Insecta > Hymenoptera > Diapriidae > Trichopria > Trichopria nigra. The sequence goes on from JAPYZR010007436.1 coordinate 7,908, forward strand.
ACACTTCTTCGCGGACGGCCGTTACACAGGTCTATTCTCACACCGCACGAATACCGGTGCTCCTTTCTCGACGCCCGCGTTCTCTTCTCTATCTCTTTGCGGTTCTAGCTCACCCACCTGATCACTACCTGCGATCCAGGCTACGCTACCTGCGAGCCTCCAGTGAGCTCTCTCACGTTGTACCGTCCCTTATTGGCCGTGCTCGCCGCGAACTCTATATATGCTCGGGAGTCCCAACTCACGCGTCTATTCCATTTCGCGTCTTGATTCCGACTCCCCGCGCCTAACCGATTCTGCCCCTACTCGGCTAACCAATCGCCCGCTAACACAAGCCTTAAAAAACCATAATACGAAGAATTTTATATTATATGAGGATTTTAATGAGAGCATCACCCACTTGGGGAGATCCTACAACGTGTAGGAATAGGAAAATCATAGCGGAAAACTTAGACCTAGAAGAATTTATTTTGTTAAACGATAATAACCCGACACATCTAGCGTAGCAATGTCATATACGGGTTGCACATTTTCTAACATAGATTTAACTTTTGTATCCGAAGAATCAGCTTTGGTAGCGAACTGGATTGTTTTAGATGACAAATAGGAGAGCGATCACTTCCCTATTTCAATAGAGATTAACATTTCAAGTATCAATAAATAAAAAAGTAGAGTATCGCTACAATTGAAAACATATAGATTGGAATAAATGTTCAGAAAAGTTAAATGAGAACCCAGTAAACGAAAAGGGATTGAAGTCTAAAAAATGGGATTGAATGGGATTAAAACCATTGGAGAAACGTCATGATTGGTTGATATAATCCAATCACGTAAGTTTTCTAACGGTTTTAATCCCATTTTCGTTTACTGGGAATAGAACATACATCAATAGCATAGAATTTTGTAATTTAGACTTAATAACAAGATATAATAATTTCACTAATATTATTCATAACTCCATAAGTAATTCATTACCACAAGAAAACAAAATTAATAAAAAACAATCGAACCAAAATTCAAAGCCAAAACTATAAAAGACCCAGATCAAAAAAGCGCATGAACTGTGTATGGTGGAATGAAAAATGTGAGGAGGCGAAACGAGTACGGAAAGCTGCACTTAAATCCATTAATACATTTAGATAAATATATTGAGGTGAAAAGAACCGAAGCCCTAACTATGGGGTTTGCGGCCGGAGGCCGCAGGGGCGAAGCCCATAGTTTTAATTTATTTTTATTCTACATATTTTTGACCAATTAGAATCTTATTCAGATGAAATTGTAGTTTATCAGATGCGGTGATCGCAGTAGGTTGTGCTGATAGAGTAGATGTGTTGTCAGCGTATGTAGAGTAAGTATATAGTGCAGGCCCCAAAACATTGCCTTGAGGTACGCCAGCATTTATGGGGTAGAGTTTAGTAGTTACGTTATTTATCTTGATTTAATGATTTGAAATAATCTATTGTTGACATATGATTTTAATAGTTCGTAATGTTGTAAAGGAAATAGTTTTTTTTTAGTTTGTGTAGTAGTCCAGTATGCCAAACTTTGTCGAAAGCTTGAGTAACGTCCAAGAAAGCAGCCGAACAATAGTTTTTGCTTTCGAAAGCATTTTTAATGTATTTTGTTATCCTGCTCACTTGTTCTATGGTAGCATGCTGATTTTGGAATCCAAATTAGGGTATTAAAATTTTCAATTTCAGTTTCGATATCATGTCCAGTTTCTATAGAGGAAGTACATGAGATGTTCGACTGTACCAGATACTGCCAAAATGCCAGTACCGATAGATTGTTCCGGATATTCTGAGAACAAGTTGCTGACTATACTCTGTCGAGGAAGTGTGGGCAAGATGGAGCATTTATTCCCCTGGGCTTGATCTTATTTATGACCGTTTTATATGGTCGCCCCAAGGGTCCCGGTCCACCTCCTCGCAGAAGTCCTTCCAGCACTTTCTTTTTGTTGTCTTGATGGCAGTGTAGCGGCACACAGAAATATTGAAGAGGTAAACTACAAACAATATAGTTAAATGCCAATAAACAATTGTTTACATTTTATAAACTCCTGTTATCACCATGTAAACAAGTCCAGATCAACACAAACATAGCAGGAATGAAATGTAGACACTAGAGAGAGAACTACCTAGTAGATCAGCGTTTGATTGGTGAGGTCTAGTACACACTAATACTATATAAATCGACCGATTTCAAGTATCGATTGTCATTCACCGGCCTTTTCTGATAGAGAACAGGTGAAATCTAGAGTAACCTCTGCTTGAGGTATCTAGCAACGGACCATCGCTCATACCCTGCTAGGGAACTTACACCAATCCGCCAGTACTCTGATAGAGGAACTGCAGCACCAGTAGACACTCTGCTAGAGTGGTTTACTCACACGCATCTTAAGTCCTATTAGGGCTTAGCATTATTATAACGTAATGAAAACCTCCATTAGAGGCAGAACAACTAACTTCCCTGTTCGGGAACCATTCACCTAATTTTGCGTGAATTCTAAAAGTAACCTGTTAGGTTTATTAGATTCACGTAAATATTAGATTCACGTAAATTAGGAATTAAATTTAATTTTTTTTATTTATTTTTTAGATGCTTCCCTGCAAACACAAAATGTAACGGTAATATAACATTTATATAACTGTTACTTCTTACATAAATGTTACATGGTCGTTATATAACTGTTACTTTTGGGTTTGCTGGGTTACTGCACAAATAATTAGGCAGAGATTACGGCTCAAAGGCAGTAAGAAATTACCGGTACAAGAATTAACAAAGGTTAACGAGGAGATTCCCTTGCCGTCCTCATTCAAACTAGCAGATTGCTCTCATGAATGCAAGGTGTGCCAACTATTAAAAAACAAAATATTCGTACCAGAACGCACCTCAACTATTACAGAGATATTAAACGAAGGGAAACTCTGTACGGCGGTCATACCGTTTGATGCACCGCGCTGGCGATTACTACCACATAGGACAGTAGGATTTACTGGATATGTAAAAAGCCAAGTCGGAATAAGCACGATAGATCCTCGCCTACAACGGTCATTGCCGTTACACACTGCGAACAATATAAAGCAAACGACAATAGTTTATGTAGATTTTTCGCGGCTCGACGAATGGGCGCGAAATTACCGAAAGCATAAACGCACATACAAACGGCGAAAGCAG
>JAPYZR010007438.1:0-15537 GCA_030522945.1 Trichopria nigra
TACCGGCGAAAAACGAGTTGTATTTCCTCGTATCGATGCCGATTTCGCACCGCACTGTTGTCGGCTATTGGAGCGCGACATAATATAACGCGCGACAATATGAAACATACGAAACATACGAAATATACGAAACTTATGTTTGGAACTTAGTGAACCTATACAGAACCTATAAAAACATTATGTATGAAACGTAGAAAACATCTGAAACATATGAAACGGAGAAAACTTAGGAAACAATAAACTTTACTAACCGTACATGAACCATTAAACCAACGAAATAAATGAGAGAATTGGATGAAATGGAAGGGGTTAATTGTATGAAACGCATATAAAGAAAATACAACGTGACTCTATACTAAACATATATACTATACTACTACAAGCAAATATAATTAGTTATACAAAAACACGTGGCACGAATATAATAAACAGCAAGAAACGAAACGACAACGTGAAAGAGAGACTTGACGAAATTATGCAATGAAGAGTATACGAATTCAATTCATTTTTTATATCTTTGCATTAATTTGATTGCTTTTACACAATTCTATTCAATCCTCAGTGACGTATTGTGTTCAAATCTTGCACCTTTATGTGCTTTGAATTTAAAACGATTTTTACGACGAACGCGCTTTTTTTTTTTTTTCTTGACAAAAATCCTCTTAAAAAGCACGGACATAATGGAGACGAAGAAAGCGGCGAGGAGAGGATGGCGGAGAAGAGGGCAATGTCAGATTGCGTCTTCGGTCCATCCCGACAACAATGGGCACTTTGCGCGCGGCACAAGGCCGCCGCCGCAAATCGCAATTCTGGCGCGCGCCGTTCTCTTTCCATCGCGCGCGCGCGCGTGACAAATTAAGCCTATCGCTCGTCGGTAGCAAGTAGCGAACCTCTCACTCGCGACCTATATCGGGATAAGGTATATTTACTATTTATAGTGTTGACCTGTCTGATTAGCGTTTTGCCGTTTGTCGTATTATACCCGGCCGGCAGCGTGCGTTCTTCAAATTACCGCGCTATCCATCTTCCACGTGAAAATGATTTATTACAATAACAAAAAAAAAAAAAAAAGACACTGAACGTATTTTCGTTCGATCTTAGATCTCTTAACAATCGCCGCAAGTATGTCAACAGCTTTATGTCTACATTAATATACGTGAATATATTTGTTCACTTATTATTTCAAAATATGACACGTGTTAATGCGTGTCGAACATGTAATCGCAGAGGATGAAAATATTAGAATTTTACACAATTTTGTTTGAAATGGGAATTTCTCATTTCTCCTGTACGAGTTTTGTTAATGATAAATTATATTACGACCATCGATGAAAACATACCAGACATAAGCCAACATGTGAAACTTATGAAACATGAAACTTATGAAACGCATGAAGTGTATGAAACGTATGAAACATATGAAACTTGAAAAACATCTGAAACGTATGAAATGATGGTAAACACGTCGCATGAAACCTGAGGAATTATTAAAGAGGAATTTGTACGAAATGGATGAAGTAGATGTTGTGAAACGTAAAACAAATGATTGACGTGCTTCAAACAAAATAAAACCTAACCTAACCTAACCAATAACAACAACCCTAATTAATAATCTATGACGTATGAAAGGTATATATAAAACTTATGAAACGCCTGAAACTTATATGAAACATATAAAACCTGTGAAGCTTATGAAACGTATGAAACACGTAACACCTGTGAAGCATATATGAAACGTATGAAACGCGTAACACGTGTGAAGCGTATGAAACACATATATATGAAATATGTAAAAGTTCCTATTTGTATTTGTCACTCTAGTTAACTTCTACCTACTATCGCACTATTTTACTCATCTGATACATTCTGTTCGATCATTAGATCCACCACTTTAATCTCAATTTGTTGAAATATCTTCCTTTCCTTTGTTTTATATTGTTTTTTCTTGTTCTGTTGTTTGTATCGTTTCATCGCTTCATTTCTCTACAATCATTTCATTTCGAATTAATATATTCGTTTCATTTCATGAAAAGGAATTTGAATCCTCTTTGCATTCGTCCACTCTTTTTACAATCCTTCCTTCAGTTGGAAGACTGTTCAAACATTTTCCTTCCTTCCCCCTATCGGAAACGGTAACCGGAAATATGCGGCATTATTACCAAAAAAAAACCGGTCTAAATGGGTCCCGAAAGCAACCAATATTAAGTAAAAACAACCGAATAAATAACGCTGTCGAAAATCCACACGGTATTTTTTTCGAAATTAAACCACACTAAAACCCGAAAAATACCGATATTTATGAAGTTTACTGTGGTTATTAATACCGCGTTTTTTCCCTATTAAACCGCGAAACAACCAAGAAAATACCGATACACGAGCAACTCTGTTTCGACGTCGGTACTTTTCCGGTTTTTTTAATCGGTACTTTTCCGGTTTTTTTAACCCAATTTTGGTTGTTTTATGGACCGATTTATACAGGTTATTTTGTGGTCGTTTTGCGGTTACCGTTTCCGATAGGGCCTTCCTTCCTACCTTCACCTCAATTCGTCTCGTTTCGCGATCTTATATATATTTCATTCGTCATATTTCATCGCTATACTTTCCTTCGTTATCCGACCAATGATTGACGTGCAATGTCCACTATAAGCGAATGTCCTAAACAGATGCACACATTCGTGTAACTGGAGCAACCGCGCGGCTACGTTATCGCCATTACGATGATAATCGGCGATATTACGCTGTACGACATTGATGGTCTCCGTTGCGTAATTCGGTTTATTTATCGGAAAACGAAGGCCTTGGCGCTGTTTTATATAGGGACGAAGAAAAGCCACTCGCCGATCGCGCGAGATCGACGCGCGATCAAGGGCAAAGCTCTCAATGGAGATGGCGGTGAAAGAAAAAAAAGTAACGCCTTTACGGAGCGACTGTTGCCCGTGTCTCGGAGATTGGCGGGAAAACCTCAGGCCTACTATACGTTTCCATAAAAAAAACGTCGCCTGCACTCCACCCTTGCACCGCGTAGTCCTGTCGCTCGGGGACAGCGAATTATTCACACGGTTGACTCGCAGGCTTCGGAAAAATGGAGCCGCGTTAATGCTTTATACCGTTATGGCGTCCGTAAACTATCGGTGTAATAAAAACCGACGCGCACGCCTTTCGACAAAAAACAAAACAAAAACAAAAAAGGACATGCGTACAAATCGGACGATATATCTCACGATTACGCACCTATATTATATACGATCAATGCTGGAAATACGAGACGTCCTCCCCTAAAGATGGCCGACTTTCTCGGTTCTGCAAGAGTGATGTCCGGCATTTTCGTTGTTCATTTTCTATTCTCTCGTCGGCTAATGGGTGGGTTTCTGCCGTGTAGGCGTTGGTATTCATGGCATTCTGACATTCGGTTTTTCTCTTTCTATGGTGGATATAATGCGATCTCATGAAATCTTTATAGTGAAATTATAAGCGTGATAATACGGTCAAGCCAAACCCAAATGTGGCAACCGTGAACCGACCCAGTTAGCGCTGGATCTCCATCCCTAGCAATCCGACCAACTATAGACCGACTTTAAACCGACTCTATACCGTCTGGTTGGTTTTTGACACTGTTCCAACTATCAAATTCGTACTTTCGACTATTAACCGACTATAAATTAATTAATAATAAGACGATTATATAAAATTGTAGTCGGTTAATAGTCGAAAGTACGAACTTGATAGTTGGAACATAGTCAAAAACCAACCGGACGGTTTAGAGTCGGTTTACAGTCAGTCTATAGTTGATCCGGATTGCTAGGTATGATTCGTTCAATTTTCATCCTTTCGTCCATGGACGAAAATTGGACATTGGGTGAACCGATATTTGTACGAATAAGGATCGTTCAGTTTTTGTCCTTTAGAAAACCTATTTATGTTTACGTCCATTGTACGTCCATTGTTCGTCCCATTCGGTTTAGAAATTCGGTTTTAGAAATTACATTCATTCCAAGTTGTGGCGAATCGTCGCAAAAGCCGAAGAATCGGAAATAATGTTACGTCCAATTCTAGATTCACGAAAGGATATTTTGACCATTCTCATCAGGTTGAAAAGTGTAATATTCTATGCTGCACTTACTCTCCTTGAGTGTACTCTGCTGGATATACTAGAACGGCACAGCAAATATAGTTGACACTGGTACGAAGGCCTTATTGCTCCATTTGATTACTAATCACCCCATAATATCTAATTAATTGACACTTTGACTCGTGTTTACACAAGCGCAAGGCTGTGTCGTCAATTTCATAAACGGAATAATATGCGTGCATCGCAAGTTTAGCAACAACGGTTACACAAAACCTATTTATGTAAATGGGGTGTCGGCGAATTATGAAACTCACACCTCAATGAGGCTATTAATGTAGAGTTCGCGAAATCAAGAACGAACTTTTAACGTCGTGCATTCGTATGAGTTACATAATTAAGTAAGAAAATTAAACACTATAAGAAAAACTGTCGTAAAGAACAGAAGTAATTTTAGTATGTAAGGAAATGTATGATACGATAGACTAAAGAACAAAATGAACAGAGTAAGAAAAACAAACAATCCGACTATAATAAACAAAACGAATAAAAGAACAAAACAAAGGAAATAAAAAAACAAAACAAAGAAAATAAACAAAACAAACAAAACAAAGAAAATAAACAAAACAAACGTAATAAACAGAACAATAAAAACAAACGTAACAAACAGAACAATAAAAACATACAAAACAAGGAGAATTAAGTAAATAGACAAAACAAATAAAACAACCACAGCAAACAAAACAGAGCAAACAAAACAAACAGAGAAAGAAAAACGAACAATGCGTCTTTAATAAACAAAACACTAATAACGAATAAACAAACAAAATAAGCATAATAAGCAAAACAAACGATATAGACAAAACAAACAGAAGAAATAAAATGAACAAAGGAAGAAAAACAAATAAAGCGTCTGTAATAAAGAAAACGATATGAACGAATAAATAAACAAAACAAAAGCTTTATATTATTTTAGTTTTTCATGTCTTGCGTCTGTCAATTCATTTTCTTATAAATAAGACATTAGTGAACTCTTATAGAATCGAAAATTGCACGAGTTCCTTTAATTTAAATAGGCATCGAGACTCGCAAAGTTACAGTCAGCTTATTCATTTTTAATGCACGTAGACAAGAATAGGTATGTCTGCAGACTGTGATCCGCTAGCTATAGTTTAGTAGCAGACTTGTCTTCTATGTAAGACGACAATATTAGAATAGAACGTAAAGACGTTGTTATTGGATTATCAACGAGAATTCTGTACGTATATGCCGTTACTATGTAAAATATGAATGCGAACAGGAACGCGTAGTTATTAACTGGTTCCATAATCAAATCAACTTGGTTGGAATTTCCTTTCAAACGGATTATTTGGGTTATGATTGTCGAAATTAAGGACAGTACATGCATTTTTAATGCGCCCAACTAAAGACAGTTCTCTAGAACTCTACAAGAAAGAGGTCGCAATTCGTAAACAAACGATACTTACTACAATGAAGAACTAAGTGTTTCAATATTTAATTGAACGTAATCAGATCGTCAATTTACAATTGACAACAATGAGGGGTTAAGGAAACTTTGAAATGAAGGATTAAAAATACAAGATAAAATGAAACCGAAAACCGAGAAAATACAAAGATTATTGTAAAACGTATGAATTGAATGAAATGCGAATTAAGTGTCAAAACAACGAAAAAATCAATGAAACCAATAAATACAATGAAACCCATAAAGGCAATGAAAAAAATCTAATTAAACCGATGAAACCAACAAAAATTATGAAACCGGGAAAACTATTAAACACAACGAATGAAACAAACAAAAACGAAAAAAAACTAATCAAATTAATAAAACCGTTGAGACAAATGAAACAACAAAATCGATTAAACCATTGAAAATAATAAAACCGGGTAAACTATGGAAACCAATTTATTTACATGGCCAAGAAATTATTATATCCTATATTGAAACCAATGAAAACGAATAATTCAATGACACCGTTGGATCAAATAAAATAAATGGAATTTAGGAAACAACATAACCTATAAAACCAATAATGAACGAAATGTATCCAATGAGATCAATGAAACCGACGAAACAAATAAAACCATTAAAACCAATGAAACGACAAAACCGACAAAAACCAATAGAACACAAAAACTCGATAAAACCAATAAAATCTTTAAAAGAAATAAAACCTATAAAACCAAAAAAAAACCGATAAACCCGACAAGATGAAATAATGAAACTAAGGAAACTATTGAAACTTCTAAAAATGAATAATCCAATGAAACTAATAAAACAGATGAAACCATTAAAATGAAGAAAGCAACAAAACCGATGTAACCAATATTTTTAACTCGTAACACATACGGGGACTTTTAAAGTTAATAAATATTATTGCATTTACTCCATTTTTTAATAAAAAATGACTTCAGATAAAATTTAATTCGATTGAATACGGGCTATTTTTAGATGACACTTGCGGTCTATTATATACATTTAAATACATTGCCCCAAGAGGCCAACAGCTAGATCAATATTTCAAATGTTTTTGAATGGTCCCACATCCTAATACATTTATGACTAAAATTAATGATACATGACGTTTTTACTTGAAATTATGTGAACCACTTGATTTGTACAAGTCTTTAAAAAAAAAAAAAAACCAACTGTAAAAAATAACTTTGAAAATGATAATTTCATAAAATTAAAAAATGTTATACGAAGGCAGCTTCAGATGCAATTTTCTTCTTATAATTCATTAATAATTGTTCAATCGCAATTATTGTTCTTAATTAATTAGGATTAATAATAAACGCTTCCAAGACAGTCACTTTCAATATAATTACGTTTCGCTCCGTCATATAATATCATTTCTCTCTTATTATTCATATAATAAAGTGCACGATTACAATCACACAATCAATTCATACCGGTATTTTCTCATTTCAAACGACTAGTAGGTATGCGATTGAACCTCATCTCAAAAGCAGGACGCGAAAACCAGATCGTGATCGCCAACTCGGGGTTTTATCAATATAAATAATAAATAATAAATATAAATAAATCAGAATTGATATGAAAAGAGATACGGTATTAAAAGTGACAGATATAATCGGTGAACGGTTCAAGGCTAAGTTTCACAGAGCGCATGGGGAAGACGGAACGAGATATGACACACGAAAAGATTGAAAAGGTTCAGAGAGAAATCACAATCAATCAGGGGAACGTACCTGGAGGCTATCACGCCGATTACCCGCACGGATTGCGGTTTTAAGAGATGCTCTTTCACTGCTTTACAAAGCCTGTAACGGCGAGTCTCGCTGGTTCAACTACTAAACTGCATCACTATTAAGCGTCAGCTACGTCTCTTACTGTGCATCAAACAAAGTTTTTTTTTTCGATTAATGTTAATTTTAATCAACAAGAAGGTGGTTGGTTTGGTTTTACTTTTTTTTTTTCTTCTTTAACTTCCACGATTTTACTGGAAATTAGTTTTTCGTGACATTTGACATTATCGAAAATGTTTTGCTTTCATTATTTCATTTTCTTAATTTATTGCATTGTCATTGAGTTGATTCAATTACGAAACTGTAATTAAAAATCAAAAGGATGAAACCAATTGAAAATATGAAACCAATTGTTGATGACAGTGAAACCTATAAAACCAAATAAAAGTAATAATCGACAAATATGAAATGAATAGAACGAATTATAACATGATATTAAACTATAATTGAAAATATAAAATTTGCGAAAACTACCGAAAATATGAAACGTATGAAACCGTGAGCAAATGTGGTATAATTAAAACAATTAAAAATATGACAATATACGACAATAATTAATGAAATAGAACGTACAAGTCAAATGGACGATATGAAACATCTGAAACTGATTCACCATATGAAAACCAATTGAAAATATGAAACGGATCAAATCAATGAATAATATGAAACGTATAAAACCAATGGAAAATGTGAACCGCATGAAACCAATTGACCATGAGAAACATTTAAAACCAATTAAAAATAAAAAACGACGTCGGACCAATCGTGAAAATATGAAACGTCATGAAACCAACCGAAAGTATGAAATTCATGAAACCGATATCGAATATGAAACAAATTAAACCAATTGAGAACATGATAATGGATTAAACACGTTGAAAATATGGTAGGGATGAAACAAATTTAAAATATAAAATGTTTGAAACTATATGAAACGTATGGGACCATTATCAGATGCTCAAGACATAGAACCAATTAAAAATATGATGATGATGAAACAAATTGAAAATGGGACAAGTATGAAACTAATTGATGATATGAAACCTATGAAACCGATCAAAAACTGCATCGAAACATTTGAAAAAACACGAAATATAATGAAAATATGAAATTGATGAAACCAACAGAAAAAACGAAATTTCTGAGAAATACTGTATGAAATTTATGGAACCGATTAACGATATGAAACGTTTAAAACCAATGAAAACTATAAAATGGATGAAATAGCCACAAAATACATAATGCATGAACATAATTTAATTCAACTGAGATTATGAACTATCGAAAATATGAAAACAATTTAAAATATGAAACCTTAAATCCAATCAAAAATAAAAGACGACTGGTGCCAATTAAATATGAAACCTAATTGCGATACATGAAATGAATTAAATCAATGAAAAATAAGAAACCACTTCGAACTAACGGAAAATATGAAACTGATGAAACCAATTTTATTCGGCTATAAATATAAAACATTAGTTGAATCCATTTGAAACCATTCGAAAACATTGGAAATTTCAAAACTCATGAAACTTTCATGTGGAACATATGAAAAGGATGAAATCAATTAATCGGATGAAACAGGTTAAGCGGATATAAAACTATTAAAAAGAAAAATTCGCTGAATCGATGATGGAAATTGAATAAAAGATTAGCGAATGAAAGCGATAAAACAGAAGGAACGAATGGACCAAATAAATTAATCGAATTGCGGGCGAAAAAACGTCTATTTCCGTCTCTGCTTCTATCTTTCATTTATCGTTCCGCGAGAATGTCTGAAGTTCTTGCGCGGATGCATCGTGCGCATTTCATTGTACTCGCGCGAGTTTCTATTCTCATCTCTTGTCACTTTTGACGTATTGGCTCATCGGTTTTATGCAAAACCTCAATATTTATGGAAAGCGATATCTTCGAATTCATCGAGTCCTGCGTCCCCATTTTAAGCCCATTTTCGCGGTTCCAGAGTTAATTTCGGTGAGGATTCTCGCGTGGCAGAATCCGAATTCGCTTCGATGCTCCTTCGCTCTGCATCACCTCAGCACACACATAATTGAGACGAGATACTAAAATATTGTCACATATATATTGAATTTTCAAGTACCGGATTAAAATCGTGCAGCTGCGAATTTCGAACGCGCGGGCGCTTCGGCGACGACGTCGACATCGTCGTCGGTATATAGAAATTGAGTCGAGGAGGAGGAATGGAAAATAGTTGGGAGTCGCGGGTCAGGAAATTGGAACGCCCTCGTATATTAATCATCGCCGGAGAATTCAATACAGCCCCTTCTGAATACGAGCCGTTCTTTCTCGCGGCGACTGGACAGACGTGCCGGGGTGAAGGACTGCTATCCCGGATGGAAATGGATAGTTATTGAAGTTCCTCCTGGAAATTCGAATATTTTAAATTCTGACGAACGAGGATGTGAAGGGGCTGAAAAAGGAGAAAGGCCATCATACTTTTCCGTCCCATTCCGATGATTTACGACAAAAAGTGGCGGCAAAGACGCGCGACGGCAATAAGCACGAAGAATTTATGGAAAATTAATTTTTTTGATATTTCCAGAGGTTATTGATTTTCAATCATTCCTTCGTTGCACATTTGCATCTTAATCGATATCAAACTGGTAATCGTCTCGTTCATACACTTCTGGTTGCATTTCATCATTTTTATGCGTTTTATATGGTTTCATTATTCCTTTCATCCTCGAATCTACATTTCACTCATTTAGTCTATTCCATTCATTCCATCAATTTCATCCGTATCGTCCATTTCAACCATTTCAACTCTTACATTGATTAAATCACTCCATCATTATTCCTGTCAATGACTTGTGTCAATATTTGTTCCATTCATCCCTTCAATCAGCACTTCATTCATTATTCTATTCAATTTCTTTACTCCATTTCATCCACTTCATCCACTTCATAGGCCTAATCTATTTCATCCATTTCAATGTATAATAAATTATACCTAATGATATAAGGTGAGGTTATCAATTCTTTTATTTCATTTCGTCCATTTCATCGTTTTAATTTCATCCATTTCATCGATTTCATCAATTACAATCATTAAATTGTTTACATTCATTAAAGTATTTCATCATTATTACTATCTACCAATGATTTTTCTCAACTTATTCATTACTGGCACTGAGCATTGCCACATCATCGTAGCCATTTCAATAAATTCCCATTTCTCTTTCCTTCGTTCGTCATGCAGCGACCCGTTCCCATCATTTTTCGACCCGTTCATTCCTTCGTTCCACGGGCAGCCACGGAATTGTTCGATTCCATTGCGAAAAATACCATTAAATAACTAGCACACAGCTATAGACTTTCGAGCTAGCCATATAAGTTACCGTTAAATTAATTCGCCTTCTCTATTAAGCCCAGCGAAATTCACTGTTGGGTGCACTTATAGCACGCAGTCCTCGGAGTCTGTTTAATGAAGTGACAGCTTGGCGTATACAACGATGACGAGAGATTCTTTATTTCTATACCGTTCCCCAGCTACATACATATATATACACGCATGAACCTTCTGAAACATTCACTCGCTCGCGAGTCGAATACACGCTCGTTTTTTTTTTTTTTTTTTTTTTTTTTTTTTTTTTTTTTTTTGTCTTCTTTTCTTTCTATTCGTTTTTTTTTTCTCTTGCCTCTTGTTTAAATTCCAACCACATGTAACGACCACTAGAGGCGACGGTAGCAGGCAAAGGTAGTATCTACAATGTTCGTCCATTCAGCTTCGCTGCCGCTCCGTATATGCACAAGAGTGAATAATTATTCATACAAGTGGGCACGTGTTTGTTGGTGTGCGCAGTAAAGATGGCAGAAGGTTATTCTTTTCATCGTGCCCCGCACACCGGATTCTTCTTGATATTCATGCCATTCGTTCGTTTGAACTCTCCTTTTATCCCTCGGCCAGATAAGGGGACCCACGTTTTGTCGTTACTTGACCAAACTAGTTTGTTTAACATATCCGCGATCTTACCAAGCGGATTGAATGACTTTCTTGGTTATGTTTTCAAAATGCTCGGTGAAAGGGAAGAAGTGAGATTTTTTCTTTCTTCCTCCTCTTTTTAGAAATCAGACTATCCAAGGGTCATTGAGTTCCTACAAAACTGTGCAATTATAATTTCATTGCAAATTTAAACAATTTTCCTTTCACTTCTTTTTTTTTAATTTATATCTTACTCTTGAACCGAACTCATTATTTCAGAATAATTAGGAATTTCCTTAACATTCATTCCATCCATATCATTCATTACATTAATTTGTTATTTTGTCAACTTCTTTAATCAACCTCATTCATTTCATTCATTTCGTTCATTTCGTTCGTTTCATTCATTTCATTCGTTTCATTCGTTTCATTCGTTTCATTCGTTTCATTCATTATTTTGTCGATTTTTTAGACAATTTCCTTCATTTTGTTCATTTCGTTCATTTCATTCATTTCCATTTTTTTTTTAATTGAAATTTTACTCGAACCGTACTCAGCATTATTTCAGAATAATTATGAATTTCTTTAACGTTCATTAATTTGTTATTTTGCCATTTCAACCATTTCAGCTTTTTTGTCTGCTTCGTCAATTTCAATCATTTCAGCATTTTCATTTCATTACATTATTCATTTATTATGAATAACTGAACATTCACTCGACTCATCCACTCATTGCTTAAGTCGTTACTTTATCAAATGTTTTATTCCATTTCAATCTTTTCATCCGCTTTTATATTTATTCATTTATTTACTCGTTTTTAGTTCATTAATTCGTTCAATATTAATTAAATAATTTATTCTTCCCTCCATTCATTTGTCCTTTCAACGAATTATCTGCTCATTTATCCATTCATTAAATTAATTCATTAATTAATTCATACATTCATTCACTCATCCATTCATTCTTCCATTCGCTTATACTATCGTTCATCCCGTTTATTAATTCATTCTTTAATTCGTTGATACCTTCGATAATTTCTCAATTCACTCGTTCATACACGTCACCGCGCATTATGTGCCAATTTATTCGTTAGTTTATCCATCCATTCATTTATTCAAATCGTTCATTTATTCAATCCATTCGTTTATTCGTCATTCATTCTCTCATTTATTTGTTTCATTTGTAATTCACCAAATGATTAATTTTTACAATAATTAATCATTTGGTCTCGTGCATGTGTTCATTTCTTCACCCATTCATCCATCATTCGTTCATCCATTAATTGACTTATTGTTTTATTCATCGTTTTCACGCGTCATCTGTTTACTTATGCATCCACTTCATTTATTACTTTCTGAATGATTTGTGAAACGTGTATGCGTATTACTAATCATTCCTTGAATTTTTCAGCTCAGTTAGTATAAAAGCTTAAGCTTTAATATATTCTACAGATTTTTAGTAATTCAATCAGCAATCAATCATTGATAATCGTTATTGCATTATCGGCAATATTTTAATTACAAATTACGCAAATTTAAATTATTTCGAATTCCTAGGCGAATTTCTATTTCAATTGTTTCTAAATTCTTACCAATTATTTCTAAATTTAATAATTTTTGTTTACTAACTCAAATTAAAAAAAAATATAATCAAAAAAATGTATAAATTATTGTAAAAAATTTAGAATTGAACAAGATCATATTTTTTACTATATAGTTGATACAAATCCCCCCTCCCACCCCCGCTCCTTCTTACAGGATATTATATTATATGAGAAAACACTTTATGCCCCCCCCCCCCCTCCTTATATATTTCAACTTGTCAGCATGTGACTTATACATATATATATATCGTTTTGAAAGAAACTGTCGAAATGTTAGCAACTGTTTTAAACATACTTTCGTCGCGAATATTCCGTTTCGTCAAAGAATATCGTATAGGTATTCGGTTCATTTGAGCGTCACATTTCTTATCGAATTCAGCAGCGGGCAAAGCGACGGAAAAATACTCGATGATGAAGTGTTTCAAAGTCGAGTCAAGTTACGTCGCGGTACGTGCTTCATCGCGGATGCGAATTTCCTCATTTTTTTTTTTTTTTTTTTTTTTTTTTTCTTCCGCTTCTCTTTTATCTTTCTTGGCGTGTAACCTATTGCCCTTTTCTCTCTTGGTGCTGCATTGTAAAACTCCGAGTGGGTAACCGGATATCCATTGTACGTCGGCGGCGGCGGCGGCGGCGGCGGCGGCGTCCTGCGATCGGTTTATACGTGCACTATCTATTCGTCAAACGGGCGAAGCGCGCCGCTGAATTACTGAATTTTCACAAAATTTCACACGTTCCTTTTTTCGTCTGTTTCAGGTAAGATATATGCGTTGGCGGATTTACAATATACGTCCGCACAGACGGGGAAGTTGGGAGTAGAATAATGAGCGACGACGAGGTATTTATTACGTAGTAACCTTCAAATCTTAAGATATACATATATAAGTTATCAACGAATCATGTATATCTACCAACAATGTAATTTATCAACAATGAACAGTGATTTATTATTGAAGCTTTTTTATCTCCAGAAACGTTGCTTTTGAACGATAAAAAGAAAAACCTTTCCGTTTGTACATAATAATAAGTATATAACTTTCATTCATCGTTATATTCGTTGCGTCATCGTGAAATTGTCGAATGAACACTAACATTGCTGACATGATGATCGATAAATATTTATAGAATTTTATCAAATAGAAGAAAAGTTTCTTTTTTTTTAATTTGAAATTTGTAATGATTTAATCAGTACATTCTGTTCACTTATGCCATGCGGTAATATCATGTGATTCTCGTATTTATACGTTCATTTATTCATTCATTTCATTGTCAGTTTCTGTTTTCATCATCTGAATATGATGTTTTAACGATATGATTCATCATTCATTCATTTCATTCATTTCATTCATTTCATTCATTTCATTCATTTCATTCATTTCATTCATTTCATTCATTTCATTCATTTCATTCATTTCATTCAATTAATTCATTTATTAATTCATACATTCATTCATTCATTCATTTATGCATTCATACATCCATTCATCCATTCGTTCATTCGTTCATTCATATACATGTTTATTTTAATGTTTATTTACTTACTCATTCCTTGCGCGCTCTTCTTCGTTTATTTTCTCACTCTTGAATCCATTCATTCATCCAATTATTAATTCGGCCATTAATTCGTCGCTCATTTGTCGCTCATTCATTTCTGCTATTCATTCATTCATTCGTTTCAGTTGATTGTTTTAATCAGTCATAATCGTTCATTCGTTTATTTTTCAACATTTATATTTTCATTCATCCTTCATTTATTTATTAATTCATTTATTGTTCATTTAATATTCTTGCAGTCATTCATTCAGTCAGTCATTCATTCATTTACTCAATTCATTCGCTTCTTTTCTCTCATTGATTCATTTACTCTTTTAATCGTCCAAACATGCGTATACGTGCTTTCAATATTTTCAAAATTCATAATAGAATTGGAATTAGTTATTATTATTTTTATTATTATTATTATTCTTATTATTATTATTATTATTATTATTATTATTATTATTATTATTATTCTATCAAACATTAAGCGGTAATGATATCGCATTGTACAGCATTGATATATATTGTATTTATATTGTATTGCGTCTAAGGCAACCTATGATATGTAATTCTGTCAAACTTACAAGCCCAACATCCAGTAAATATATACATCCCTTATATCATCCCACAAAATAAGTCTCCTTATTTATTATTATTATTAACTACAAGATTATCACGAAAATGCACCAATGTTAACAAGCTAAGAATGATGCAAATTTGTCGATAACGTGAAATGCATCATCCCCCCCCCCCCCCCCCCCAAAAGGGGGGTTGTGGCAGGGCAAAGGGGCAGGGGGGTTTAACCCAACCGCGTCGTTCCTGCGAGGTCTCAGCTCGCGACCCACCCATTTAAGGAAACAATTTGCCGGGGTTTCGGTTGTCGGGCCCGCTTTTCGATTCTGCGTTTACCAACGAAGCGTGCACGGAAATCTCATTCGTCGAGTACCACTCGCAAAAGCTCGGCTCTCGCGCAGCGCCGAGCAATTCGACTGGCTGCGGGGGCGGGGCGCGCGTCATCGTCGCGAGTTCGTCAAGTTTTCGCGAAAAGCGCCGGCTGATGCGAGTATATATAAGCACTTCCGACATCCCACCGT
>JAPYZR010007441.1:0-20504 GCA_030522945.1 Trichopria nigra
TAAAAAATACCACAATATTCTTTGATTTTTAATAAACGACATATATTTTTTTCATTATGTTGTAAAGAAATGTTGATTTGAAGGGAACCACCTTAATAATCCCTTTTCAGCAATTTTATCCTCGCGAAAAAGTCTCAACACAGATACTAGCGACGCGTTTTTAGTTAATTTTTTAAATTAAAATTTTAAAGAGATTATCGGTATTGAAGAAACTTGAAGGTTCGCCTTTAAGGGACGACTAAATCAAAGTGGTCACCATCGATTTACAGATAGATTACAAATACAATAGTCGCGCGATGTCGCTGGCTAGCCCATTGCTGAATCTTCACGTAGCGGCACCGATCGACGGCGGTTTGAGGACGTTGCACAGTAAACCGAGCGCCCAGTATCTGCCGGACACCAATCGCATCCTGTGGAAATTCACGGAATTGTCGCAACACGGCGAGGGCAACGGGGTCGGTTCGCTCAAGGCGCGGGTCGAGCTCGAGCGCGGCCCCGGGACCCAGGGCACGATTTTCGCCCAGTTCAATTGCGAAGGGACCACACTGTCCGGCATCGAGTTCGAGCTAGTCGGCATGGGATACAGGGTCAGCCTTATCAAGCGGCGTTTCGTTTCCGGTAAGTTTTTATCTTTCCACCCGTGACCCACGGGTCGCTCGTCGCTTCGTCGAAATTCGCCCCAAGTGGCGACGTTGCCCGTTTCATGAAATTAATCGATCATTTGCAGGTAAATACATCTGCGACGGTGACACGGATCCGCGTACCCGCTACGCGGCGCCACCGTCTAACATCGACTGACGTCCGGAATGGGCGCCACCCGGCTGGAGGCCGATGCCTCCGTACTATTAGCCGCGCCCGCACGCTACCGATTCCACTGCCCGTACATCATCGACCCTCGACGGAAGACTGCCGGTCGTCAGATACCAAAGAGATGATATCGCATCGCCGCCAAGTCGCACCAAAGTCGGGACACCACGGGCCTACCAATCTCGTTTGTACATACAGGAATTTTATACCCACGATCGCGCCAATAATCGATAACCAATGGAGAGAAAGTACAGGATTCGGGAGAATCGCCCGTTCCAACGAGCGAAGTAGTCGCACCATGACAAATCGTTTATTTTTATTTTATATCTGTTTTCTTTTCCAGAAAATTCTATTCGAAATCAATCGTTGAATTTTGTAGCAGGAAAGCGTTCCGTTATATTATGCATTCTTTAACAATTTTTGTTTTTTTCTTACGGTAACGTTAAAGGTGACGATTACTCGTATACCGTTATAATCGAGTTGTAGGTGATAATAATTGCGCAGTGATAATCGGCAGAGAAGAGTTTGCCGGCGTCATAATCAAAAGAACCACGGACTCTCGTGATTTCTCGTATATCGTTAAGTCAGAAAACTCGCAGGCAAGAAGAGCTGACGATCGAAACCAAAATCAACAGATCTGATACATTCCTCGCTTCTTACGGACGCATTGTAAATAGTATATACGTAAGCGGATCGACGGAGATTCTTCCTCTCGGATCGAGGTTTACTTGGGAAAGCATTTTTGCTCGAGACATTTAAGCGTCGAGCGAAATTTCGGGGAACGAGTGCATCGAGCGACTGTGCGGGAGGAACCCTCGACATCGCTGTGATAAAGCTCCATTTAATCGTACGACTCTGCGCGAGACTCGTTTGGTCATTTGGTTTCGCCCGTCGTCCCAAGGAATCACAAGTAACACAAGTAGAGACACTTTGAGGGTTTTCCGCGAGACAGCTTCCGTGCAATCCGAGTAATTTTTATTATTGACATCATTATTAATATTATTATTATTATTATTATATTAATTATATTACTAGAGAAATTAACGTGTATAAAACAACAACAAAAACAAAAACTACGAGGAATTATTTTAAACTCAAGCATAATTATTATACATAGTATAAATAAGAGAAAAACGAAGCGATACTATTATACACATGTTATATACCGTACGAAGGAATATTATGTATAAAGGATCATCCATGATGTTGACATGTAATGTCTATGTGCTATAATAAAAGTTTAGGATATTTTATATGAAAGGAATGTAGGCGAGATACGTTTCGGCCCGAAGATCATTTGGTGCCTTATCTTTTTGCGCGAGTAATAAATGCGGAGAAGCGATTACGTGTAAAACTAGTAGTTTTTTTTTTTTTTTTTACTCGAAAAGATCATTCGGCGTTTTTTTATGTATTAAAGACAAAACAAACAAAAAAAAAAGTCAGTTTAATTGCAAACCTCGGCCGATAAGGAAAGGTGCGTTTTCATGGAGCGACGATGCTGCCCGCCCACTCGGTGGACTCGTACTAAACATAACCTATAAAGTGATTTCAATCTTAGATACATACGTAATAGCCTTTCATGAAGCGATAAAATTCCAGGAAATTTATCGTTTCATGAAAATTCGCCGCTAGGTTGGAAAATCAAGGCATTCGTTTCATCGTTCTCATTACGTTATTTATTAATAGGACATTAATGCTCTAGATTTTAGTAATACTTTTATCAACAGCGATAATATTGTACAAATAAGTCTTTAACAGTATAAAATCTCCGCAATTTTAATACTAACAGGTTTTCAGTAAGTCTTGTGTTTTGCATCACAGTCTCGTGGCGATTTTCGAGAAATCGTTCCTCAAAAAATCCCCCAGTAAAATCGTCTCAAACTCGTCCAGCTCTCGATCGGTCTTGTTGCCGCGCCAGGCGAAACCAGCGCGGCTGGCCTCGCGCGATATCTCGATCGCGAGCTCGCGCTCGACCTCGCGGTGTTCCCGTTGAAAGGTGAACCAGAGGCCCAAGGCGCAACGACGGCCTCGAGTGACGGCCCTGACGCCGTGAAGATTCCTCGGACCGGAAGAGAAGGTCAGCATCTTGCCGCATTTCGGACGAATCGTGCTCTGTACGTTACTGGCACGGGTGTCGCCGGTGAAGATGAAGTCGCCGCCTTCGAAGTCGTCGTTCAAGTAAACGATCGTCGAGAAGTCGCGCCAGACATAGGCGGGATCTTCGCGAATGCAGCGGGATGCGCCGTCGTCCGTGGCCAGGCAGTTGTCGGCGTGAATCGCGTGGCTCAAGTCCTGGCGATTTCTCGGCGAGTCTGAAAGAAGTCGCGGCTTTAAACTTTGTTTCAGAGGGTTACGGAAGGGAAATTCTCGAGTTATCATGTTCACTGGGTGTGATGCAATAATGATAATATATACTCTAAACGATACTGTTGATAGTTTTTAGATAAATATTTATTATGATGTCGAGAAAAAAAAAGTCAAGAAAATGTATTTTGGCCCGTTACGACTGAACACGACCCCTTAAGGCGAATTTTCACGTGAACGTGAACGACATGAAATGACGCCTTAAGGGACATCTGACCACGTTGACAACGTTAATTCTCCTAACCTAAAATACCATTTCTTTTTTACGGTTCACTTCTTTTTAGGTTAGGAATCAACGGGTCGGCTATCGGGGATGCCCCTTAATAAGCGTCGTTTCTATGAGACGCAGTCGTTCCAATTCGGACAAGTTTTTTCGGGTCTCGGCGATACGAATTATAATTGAGTTGGAGTATCGTTTCTGGGGTAAAATTGTACCGGGTAATGCGGATCTGCAGACGAGATGAGTGTAGGTGAAGTACAAGCGGCGATCGAGATGGAAGAACTTTTCCGTTTCCGCTTTGGCGACTTCGGTGGCTCTCAGCAACAAATCAAGCAGTTCGGCTTCTAAAAGACCAAAGTAAACCAACTTTAATCGAAATAGGAGATATATCTCGAATGTGTTCTTGGTTATTTTCGACGGGGGGAGAAACGAGTAAAAACATTTACCACTGCCACGCGACTGATGGTCACGCCTTCGAAACGTTCGAAAATGGAATGCGGACTCACGTTGCCGTCGTAGCCATCCCCTTCCGTGGTAGCGATCTGTTTTTAAATATACATATATACGTATATATATATTTTTTTAATGTATATAAAATACAGTTTAGAGGTTTGTTAGCTTACAATGGCGGAGATGATGATTAAAAGGTAAAAAAAAAAAAAAAATAATTAAAATGAAAAAAGTACGTTCGAAATATTGGTGGGATATATAAGCGTGAGCCCAAATCACATATTCATTCCTATTCGTCCTTTGAATTCATTAAACTGTTTTTAAATGGATTAAATTCTGAAGCAAATTAATTTCTGATCAATTTGACAAATAGACTTTGACATTAGATTTGGTTGCAAACGAAATAACGGATAGCATCGCATTTATGGATTGCATCGCATCGAATGAAATAAATTCATACTTGGAACTAAATTGAATGCATTTGAATGTAAATTTAGGAATAAAACATTTGTTTAGTTCGTACATTCGAATATAATCGTTTCATTAAAATGTGGGTTGAGAAGGCGAAATTATCAATGAAGAAATTTTAAAAGGAAAAAATTTCTTATTTTGAATGAAAAGTGATGGATTTAAAATGAATGAAAATAAACGAAATGTTCTAATACATATCGTATATTTTTTAATATTGTAAAAATGTTTATATAGAAGGATAAATATATCATCCAGCAATGTGTTAAAGATAGATCTAGCAAATTATACAACACTGCTCAGCATAATAATACTGAAAACATCATTAAAACCATAAGCATACCTTATATAAAACATTTATCAGAAGACATCAAAAGAACTCATAAATTAAAAAATATTAGTTTTGTTCATAAACCTTATAATACAAATATTGCAGGAATAAAACCGTTTAAAGATTCTTTAAATCACTGAACTTCAAAGTAACGTCGTATATCAAATCAAATGCCAACAATGCTATTCAGTCTATATAGGTGAAACTGGCAGACTGTTAAAAACAAGAATATCAGAACACAAAAGAAATATTAATGGAGATAGCAAACATTACACAGGTCTAACATTACATAGAATCAACACAGGACACAATTTTGATTTTGATAACATTACAATATTGGTCATAGAGAAGAATGAAGAAAAAAGAAGAAATTTGAAAAACTTTTTTATCAAAAAAAAAAAAAAAAGAAAACGATAATACAGTTAACATTAGATTCGAAACATCAAAACTTCCAGATATTTATTTATCATTATGAAATTTTCAATTTTGAATTTCTTTATTTACAGCAAGGTTACTACTTAATTTATACACGTGTATTTAATGTAATTTGTTTATAAATAACATTAATACTTGACTAGCATTTAATTTTAAACTAGACCTGTCAGTTGCATTTTTTAATTTTCATTCTTGTCAGTCCATTAGACAATTTTATTTATAATTAATGATATTTTTCTTTTAAACAGCAACTCACAAGGTTAGTTTTTTTATTCATTATTTTTTATTACTATTTTTCGTTGTATGTGTATTTTTTCTTTTTACTGCATATTATTTTTGTATAATTTTTAGATATAATTAAAATGATTCTGAAGAGGGCCATCACAATGTTCGGCCGAAACGTTAAGGTTTCGTTTTATTTATTAAGAAAAACCATTATTAGATCCTGAACAAAAGAAATTTACCTATTACAAATTTAAAAAAGGACCAACTAAATTATATATCATTTTTATATCAAATATTAGAAGGATGAATCTTTTGATTTTTTTTTTTTTTATTTTAAAAAAATTAGAAAAAGACAACTGATAAAAATTCACGAAATATGCAAAAACGAAAGTAATTGGTTAAACGAAAGAAAATAATTCGATAAAAACGTTTCGATAAAAATTTATTAAAAAAAATGATAGTTTTTGAAGGATAGATGTGAGAAAGTATAGCGTTTTTAAAGAAAGAATATTGACCTTAGAAAGACGAATAATGGCGCGACACTCGGTCTCGTTTAAAACGCCTTCGGCCAGGAATCGGGAATCCCCGCCAAGCTTCGGGCCGGCAGCGATCAAACGAATCTTGCGTTCGCCACTTATTGGCTCGTAGGAAAACTTTTTCGTGTCGTTGCAGGAAAGGCCGTCGAGTGTGAAAGGTGGACATTTTCGAGACTTTGAAACCTAAGATTTCAACATAAAAAGAAAACAAGCGAAACGATTAAAGTCCGGCTCTTGTAACGGATTTGAATCTCGCGCTCTTTCCGCCCCTGCAAAAGTGCATGTTTCGTGCATCGATGTAAAACCGGTTGCACATCTGCAGGCGCACGAAATGAGGGGCTCTTAGGGACTGTTTTCTGATTCAATGTCTTTTAGCGAATTATATAAACAACGTCGGGGGGATTGAAGGTTATGTTTTCTTTGCTTTTCGTTTTTTTATTTATTAAGAGTTTTACAAAGAATAGTTATTGTTAAACATTGCTTTATTGAACAGATCCCTATATAATAAATTATATATGTCTCATTTGTTGACAATATATTAAAATTGATATAATAATTAAATATATATGATCGAAATATACTTAAAAAGCTTCAACGTTAAGTGGTAGTGACTGTAGTGTTGAGTATTATTTTGGTTTGAGATATAGAAAATGTCACGTGATTAACATTTGCCTGGAAAAATGCTCTTTGGACCGAATGAATTCGTTTGAAATACGAAATTATAATTATAGGAAGCCAAATAGTAGATTTTAAATGTCGGATAGAATGAGTACAATATGTACTCTTTAAATCGTCCAATGCTTCGATTTCCTAGTACACATTTCAGAGTTCTTTTTGAGTTCATAAAAAACAAAACGAGTTCAGATCCCGAGACGTAACGGCAAGACATAAAGAGTGCTTTTTGTACTCATTCTGTGCAACATGTTACTTCTACTGTTTGGGAACATTCGAATCAATTTGAAAAAAGGAAAATCTTAATTTCTCAAGCTGTATATTATATGTAACTATATATATGTATATTGTATGTTAAATTCACTTTAATAAAATAATCCATATAAAATAATCTTTTGTAACGACAAGTAAAAAAAGGTCAACTTTGAAAAATACAAAAATTACATTTTTTTTGTTGTTTGTATTAGTTTAGAAAAGTTTTGATGTAATACAAAAAAAAAACGTAGATTCGCCTAAAATAATTTTGATGGAAATTATTTTAAAGTGAGATTTTTCGTTTCAATTCAAAAGTAAAAATCGATAGAAAGGATTTCATTCGAATCTGATTCGTAATTATGAAAAAAAAAGAACTTCAACAAAAATTGAAGAACATAAAAAGCATTTCTTCGATTCGTATAAAATATACGTAAATATAAAAATCACGATAATTAGGTACGCAAATCAAAAAGGTACGATTATGGCACATGAAAGTTGTACAAAAATCACAATGTAAATATATAAGAAATCGAAAAAATAAATGTAAGTCGATGCGTAAAATGCCTTCGAAAGCACATAGTTGAAAAGCTCCGTAAGTTTCTTCCCCCGCGCTTATTGATATCCTATCGTCCGGTCCCTTCGTGCGTCTGCCTCAAACAAGAAAAGGAAATAATTTTTTTAATAATTCAAATCCGACAAATAGAGCCTTGATTTTTTTTTTCAAATCGTAACGGACACACACGTAAACAAATTAAATTAATAATAAACTGCTAGACAACGTTGTTGAAGTTAATATTTATATATTTTGTAAATTCACAATCGACGTAGTATTTTATTAATCAGCTGTTGTTGCGGTCTTATCATTTTATAGGTTATGGTATGCGCGAAGTAGTGGTACATTTCGAAAATTGGCACAATATTAATTCATGTAATTCAATTGAATATATGTATCCTTAATTTGTGCGTAATTTTTTACATTTCGCTTTTACAAAATCGTTGTTAAATTCATTTAAAAGTAAAAAATTAAATATTTCATTTATCGGATCAAAGCAAAACATACATTGCGCACTTGAGCTTTTATGTTACTTCTCTACGTTATTTTCTTTTTTTTTATATATATACATAGAAAAAATTTTTAATCGTAAAGATTTTACGTTTCGTTTCATCGTGATTAAATAAAAAATACACATCGTGAAAATATGAGATATTTTGTAGGAAAAACTCTCAGCTTTCAGAAAGAATTTCACATAATTTTAAGTTCAGATTTGTAATCAGCGACTGAAAAAAGAAACCCAGAATATCGACGAATTACAGCTGAAATAACATCTTTTTATTTTTTGGTCGCCATATTGGATCCGCCATTTTGAATTTCACAATTTTACGTTCAGATTCGTAATCAGCGATCCCGGAGACCCCTGAATTTTAGTAAATAAAAAATGAATATTATACGTGCGTGTATTCAAGTCTTAAAACGAATATCGTCTACTTCGAAATACGGGAGAGCTATATATCTTAATGAATTGAAACGAACAATGCCGATATACAACAGCTGATAAAAATAAAATACAATATAAATTCTGAAAAATAAATTTCACCTAAAGAAGGACAATATATAATGTATGATTCAGCAACGATTGTTATAGATTATGGCAACACTGTAAACGGAGAGAAGCGAGAGAAGCGGATGAAAAGTATTACAGCGTTGCCAGACCTAGCTTCGGTACCGAGTGAGTCAAATTCAAATATGAATATATAACGTATACAATTTGATTGTATACATATCAAGGATTTGACTATGATGTTGACCTTTGATATAACAAGTCATATTAAATAATTCTAATTAATATAATAAATTATAATAAAATCAGAAGGAGTGAAACGTTGATTTCATCACTTCACAGACAGCAGACATAAAAAGGAGTTCAGAATGATCTCAGAATGAACTCTAAAAGAGGTCAGATGCGCCACTTTCTGAGGTTTTTCTGAACACGATGTCATATTATGACCTCATACTCAGAAAATCCTCAGAAAGTGGATCCTTTTTATTTTGCTATCTGGGTTCATTCATTAAACGACGTATTTATACCTATACTATCATTTATGTCATTATATATACCTCGGTAAGATCAGGCTGTACGTTTTCGTTTGTACTGGATTTTTCATTGTTTGATCCCAGCGCGTTGAATTCGTCATCGATGAATTTCATTAGGTTAAGTTCGTATTGTTGTCGTTTTATATAATCCAATGCTTCCTATTACATAAATTATTAATTTTTTTTTTTTATTATACATGTAACTCTAACAATATTTTGCCAAAATTATTTTGTTATTAAACTAAATTGGGAATATTAAATCGAAAAGACAATGACATCTTACTCGACTTATTGGATTGAAAATATGTTTAAATACATATATAGTGAGGAAACTTACAACGAAACATATTACTTACTTTCCGCGGAGTGAAATCATCCGATTTCACTTTTGGCAGTGCTTTATAATATTCCTTATTACTAAGCATCATTGGATCCGCTGGGTAGAATAAGCGGTAACTCTCAACAGCCTCGCAAGCGTCCTTCAGCTTCCCAACTGAAATTTACTCGATTGTAATCAAAGTAATAATAGTATTCGTACCTATAACCTTTTACCGGCATCAATTTTTAAAATTTCACCGGATTTAAAAGAAAAAAATTATCATAGAGTTTGGTAATACATTTAACGATTTTTAGGTAGAAAACAAGAATTGTACAAATGGCAGTAAAAATAGCATTATCTTTTCTGATGTAATTTTTAGAAATTAAAAAAAAAAAGCTAAAGTATAAAACGTATAATTACATTCGCGTAATAAAATTAGCATAATTGTAAACCTTTAGGCGCGACGTTCCAAATTCACATTTGAAAAAAAAAACCAATAATGGACAGTACTTTAAGCGGGAATCATATATATATGTATTAGTAAATGCAAATAACGAAGATCGTTATACTACGTGAATGATGGACTTCCGGCCGTAAAACCAGACCGAAGGTTTTGCGCTGCAATTGGGCAAAATTGACGAGACGTGAGAGATTTGCATCGACGAGGTATATTATACTCACGCTTGTAATAAGAGAACTGCAAAAAATTGTAATGGCTGGCGAAAAAGTCCTCCTTGTACTCGCCGTTCAATCTGCTCAACGTTTTCGAACATCTCATTTTGCACTTAAGAATAAACGTAAAGTGATCTGAAAGCAATACATCGCTCGGTTAACATTATACTTGTTGGAATTGTGTAAAAGAATTTTTCACAAGTATAGTTTTGATGGTTAGCTAATAGTCTGATTTTTATTACAATTATTCAAATATATCATCGCAGATACATAGTATAGTAAGAAGTAATTAATAGAGTTTATTATTATATGTACAATAAAATGTACGAAATCACGTTAAACAACAGTTTCAAACAACTTCAGCCGCAAGGTGCGGCCATTTTGTATCCCGCCATCTTGAATTTAGGAATTATTAAAATCGAATCGCAAATCCGTTATAAGCAACCCCAAAAACCAATATCAAATTTAAAATACACATTTGTTGATTTTCGAAAATTTAGTTCACCATCCTTATATCCGCCATTTTGAATTTTGTCTATCTAACCTCAAATTCGTCATCATCAACGACCCCAAAAAAGAAACGTTCTAAGATTCATAGTATTAAATCATTTTTGAAAATTGTACTTTGTTACATAATAGTTCGTTAAATTCACGAATTTGAATTATATATTTTCAGAATAATTCTTTGGAATCACTCGTTGGTATTATTCGTTAGAGTCATTCGTTAGATAATTGTTCCTCAGAATCATTGTTAAACATTATTCCGCGAAATCGTCCGACCAAACGATTGGTTGGAATCTTTCCTTAAAATACTTATTAAAAATGCATTCGTCACAATCATTGTAAACACCATCGTTGTAAATCATTTCTGAAATTTATTCGTTAGAATCATTCGAATCATTCAATCGTTAATAAGTTGATGGATTAGAATCATTTATCAGAATAATCCATTGGAATCATTCGTTAAAATCTTTTTTAGAATCGTTCATCAGAATAACTCGTGAGAATCTTTTGTTAGAATCATTTGATGGAGCCGTTCGTTAGATTCGTTTGTCAGAATCATTCTTAACGATCATTCCTTGAAACATGTCGATGAAATGATTCGTTCGAATCTTATACGTTAGAATGTTACGTCCGAAAAATTCGGCAGCGACAATCATTCTTTGAACAGTAATATAGTGTTGAAATCTACACGGAATTATTCGTTAGGCTCAATTGTAAAATGCATTGATTAGAATTATTTATCGGAATCATTCCTTGGAATAATTCGTTACAATTTAAATTCATTCGTTATAGCATTATGCAACAGAATCATTCGTTACAATCATTCTTATAACCGTTGATTTAATTCATTTCTTTAAATTATACTTGTTAGAATCAATCGTTAAATTCAATTATTAGAATTGTTTGCCAGAATCATTCGTTAGAATCAGTCGTTAAACTCGATCCTTAAATTCATTGACAAGAATCATTCGTCAGAATCATTACTAGAACCATAGATTAATTAATTTTTTAAAATTATTTGTCAAAATCAATCGTTAAATTCAACTATTGGAATTGTTTACTAGAATCATTCACTAGAATCATTCGTTAAGATCAGTCATTATAGAATCAACCTTTAAATTTATTGATTAGAATATTTCGTTAGAATTACTTATTAGAATCATTCGTTAAATTAAATTCGTTGATAAGAGAAACATTCATTCGAATTAGTTATTTAGAATCATTCGTTGAATATTCATTCGTCAGAATCATTACTAAAACCGTAGATTCATTAATTTCTTAAAATGATTTTCTAAATCAATCGTTAAATTCAACTATATTAGAATTGTTCACTGGAATCACTCCTTAAAATCAGTCATTAGAATCAACCCTTATATTTATTGATTCGAATCATTCGTTAGAATTACTTATTAGAATCATTCGTTGAATTCACTCGTCAGAATCATTACTAGAACCATAAATTAATTAATTTTTTTAAATTATTTGTCAAAATCTATCGTTAAATTCAACTATTAGAATTGCTTACTAGAATCATTCGTTCAGATCAGTCATTATAGAATCAACCTTTAAATTTATTGATTAGAATATTTCGTTAGAATTACTTATTAGAATCATTCGTTAAAAATTCGTTGATAAGAAACATTCATTCGAATTAGTTGTAAGAATCATTCGTTGAATTAATTCGTCAGAATCATTTCTAAAACAGTAGAATAATTGATTTCTTAAAATGATTTTCTAAATCAATCGTTAAATTCAACTATATTAGAATTGGTCACTGGAATCATTCCTTAAAATCAGTCATTATATAGAATCAACCCTTATATTTATTGATTAGAATCATTCGTTAGAATTACTTATTAGAATCATTCGTTGAATTCATTCGTCAGAATCATTGCTGGAACCATAAATTAATTAATTTTTTTTAATTATTTGTCTAAACCAATCGTTAAATTCAACTATTAGAATTGCTTACTAGAATCATTCACTAGAATGATTCACTAGAATCATTCGTTCAGATCAGTCATTATAGAATCAACCTTTAAATTTATTGATTAGAATATTTCGTTAGAATTACTTATTAGAATCATTCGTTAAAAATTAGTTGTTAGAATCATTCATTAGTATTAGTTGTTAAAATCATTCGTTGAATTCATTCGTCAGAATCATTACTAAAACCGTAGAATAATTGATTTCTTAAAATGATTTGTCTAAATCAATCGTTAAATTCAACTATATTAGAATCGTTCACTGGAATCACTCGCTAAAATTACTTATTAGAATCATTCGTTGAATTCATTCGTCAGAATCATTGCTGGACCTGGAACCATAGATTAATTAATTTTTTTTAATTATTTGTCTAAATTCAACTATTAGAATTGTTTACTAGAATCATTCACTAGAATCACTCGTTAAAATCAGTCATTATAGAATCAACCCTTATATTTTTAGATTAGAATCATGTGTTAGAATTACTTCTTAGAATCATTCGTTGAATCCATTCGTTAATCATTCGTTAAATTCAATTATCAGAATGGTTTATTAGAATCATTCGTTAAAATCAGTTATTAATATAATTTTAAATGACTGTTCGATCAATTGGAAATGTTTCGTACTTGCGGTCGACATAACAAAATCGAATGTTAATCCGGGATCGAATGGCCCTTCACAGTAGAATCTGCAACGATTCTCGACTTCGATGAAGGTCGCCAAAGAAACTTCGAAATATTTTGCCGCCTCGTCGTAATATCCGTCTTCGTAAGCCTCCATTCCAGCGATGTAATCCTGGACGAATGGCTCCAATTCCATGTCTCGAATATTTGCTTCGGAGACATCAGGTAACGTCAAGTAAAACTCGAGATTCTTTTTGCTGATCTTGTGATCCGGATGTGCGATCATATACGTGAACAGGGCATTCGCCGCCTTTTGATGATGATTTTCCTAAAATAAATTGATCATTTTCCACTGAGACTTTTTTCATATCATGATTTTATTGATATATTTTATTAGAATATTAAGAGTTCGCCAAATATTATGCAAATATTGTAAACATATTCTTTCTTGAAAAATTTATAGGTTTTTGTGACTTGATTATTTCGCACGATCGTATAGGGATAAGATACAAGGCCGCCGATAAAATTTCGGAAGGTCGAGCATATATTTTTATATAATCATCCCCGAAGTTTCGGACGAAGTCTATTTTTTACGATTCCGCCACTTAAAAATAACGCAATATGCGACACACGTGCGACGATCAAAAATCCCTTTTTCGTGAATGATAAAGTATGGAACGAAGTTATTTCCGTTGGTCTAACTATATATATAACTGATTTGAATTGCGGTATTCTATATACCGATTGTATCAAAATGCTGCGGTTGGAGAATTGCCATTAAAGCTGAGGATCGTGCGAATTCACTTAGGCCATGTCGCCTTTAAAGATATATTTTAATACAGAGTTTTTATATTTTTTTTTTTTTAAATTGCCATTCTTTATAATTCTACGACTTTCACGAAGCATTTCAATAAGTGCGTCTATATAATTTCTGTATAACGAAATAATGATTGGAAATATGTAAGATGAGCAAAAATAATTTTTGTAAATATCCTTTTAAACTAGTCGTCCAATCTTTTATGCAGAATAGAATTTATTATTATATGTACAATATATTATTGTAAAATTATTCTTTTATTAGTCACATAAATGTTAAACAATTAGAATAATGCCCTGGATGGATTTATAAGTTTCTGTAACAGAATTAAACGGCTTCAAATCAAGAATAATTCTACAGTTCTATCTTTAGAATCGTTACGTGCAGCCATGGATGGAAACATTTCACAAAATTATGATTAGGATAATTCTGTAGAATCTTTCGTTATATGTATAATGCGGTTCTGAAAAATTTATCGTCAGAAGTATTCTGTAGAATGAATCGTTAGTATCGACACATAGAATTTATCGACGGAATTATTCTTAGTATTTGTCTTTAAAATTGGTCTGTGTGTTATTTATCTTTAGAATAATTCTGTAGAATTTGTCGCTGCAACAATTCCATAAAATTTACTGTATCGTGGAATAATTTCATAAAAGAATTCATCTTTATCGTTAAGTACACTCCAAGGAAACATTATTCATATAATTTATAGTTAGGATCATTTTGTAGAATGTATTGTCAGAATCGATTCATGGAATTTATCGTGGGAATAATTCCAGTTAATTAATCGCTGCAATATTATTATTTGCCTTTAGTATTGTCCTGTGTAATTTATCATTAGAATAATTCCTTAGAATTTATCATTGCAATAATATCACACAATTTGTGATTAGAATTATTCAGTAGAATTTGTGATAATCGTTCTGTGAATGTAATGTTTCGTTACAGATATTCTATAAAATATTCCCTACATAGAATATATCATTGGAATGATTCCAAAGCAATTCTTTCACAATCTTGATATTGTCTGTAGAATTATTCTTTGGAATAGTCTTTCATAATAATAAATCAATTTTAACTAATCTTTTTCACAGATCCACGAATATCCCTGTTTGTTTCACTATTATTCAGTGCAACTTACAATAATACCTACAAGAGACAACTCTGTGTCAATGTGTAGAAAATGTCACGGCCTTTATCATTGCTTATTTATGTTTTTCCTCTCCAGGTTATCGACCCTTTATTGAGAGTATATTTTATTTTTGCATCGAAAAAAATAAAGTCTTGTTGGCCAACTCCGTTGCAATGAAAATGAGCACGTGCGAGTCGAAGCATATATAGAGAGGTTATTATTAACGAGGTTAGTTCAAACGTGACTGCATTTTCAAAAGTTTTCGAAACCGTATTTAGCATGCTCTTTTCATGGAAAGTAATCAAATAAAGTCTTATCCAGTTATCTATATTTCATTGACCGATTAAATGTTACAAAACGTAAATTTATTTTACCGATTCATATTCCCAAGCGGCATAAAATATATTTAACGTTTTTGAAACGTTTCAGAAACGTTTTGTAAACATCGCATACATGAAACGTTTTAAAATCGTTTTTGAAACGTTTCAAAAACGTTACGGATATTTGGTGCCGGTTAGGATACCATGTATTCGAACATGTTATTTATTTATTTATTTTTTATTTTTTTTTTTAAGTAGATAAATCAATAATGCCTTATAATCTTTTAATTATTCGTTATGATAATTAAGAATTAATAACTTATTAAACTTTGAAATGGTTTTTCCGCATTATTCATCATTTAATCGCTATACAATAAATCTGTCGAGTTATAGTCGCTAGAAATAATCCCTACAGAATTAAAACAAGGATTAGTTAAAAAGGGATTGTCTATTTAGGAATCATGTTATTTATAATCGTAATATTTCTTTTTAGAATAATTCCTCGGCATACTTCGCTAGAATAATTTATCAAAATTTCTGTTAGAATCGTTTGTAAAAAATGTTCGTTACCAATAGTCCTTAAAGTAATTTTAAGGTTTTTATTATTGGTTCTCACTGTTTGACGGAATTATTTGATAAAATCATTCACGAGACTTATTTGTTAGAATTCATATAGAATGAATACGTAGAATCAGCCGATAGAATTTATTGTTATAATTAATCGTTGGAATTAATCCTTAGAATTATTCCATGAAATAGTCCGTTAAGACCATTCATTACGATTAATCGTAAAACAATTGTGAATGATGGAAATTGTTCATTGCTGTTGTTTATTTAGAATCGTATTTTAATATTTCCCTTTAGAATAATTCTTCGGAATAATATCCCTTTAGAATGTTATAGACTTGTTAGGATTAATCGCTAGAATTAATAGCTAGAATTGATTGCTAGAATTATTAACCGCTCGAATTAATCTCTAGAATCAGTCGATAGAATTAATTGTTCGAAATAGTCGTCAGAATTAATCAATACCATTCTTCAAATACTTTCATTAAATATTCCCTTTCTAATATTCCCCCTTTAGAATAAAAAAAAAAAATGATTTCCTGGCTCTACATTTGCTATGTTTAGAAATAATGTTACTCAATTCCAACGATTACATTTAAAATCATCGCAAAGTCACGTATATAAGGCGCATAGTTCAGCATATCATCACTTTATTACACCGAAACCTCCGCGGGGCGTAGATTGCTGCGTTGCAAATTGTCCAATTTCAAGTTCGTACCATCGATCGTAAAATAAAAGAGACAATAAGTGTAACGGACGATTAGGCGGTGAAAATTACGTAAAATGGCATAATTCGTAATTGCGACGATTCGCGTAACGAATGCCATTAAACACTATATATACAGAAAATATTAAGGCACGTACATCGGATGAGGTAATCGTGATGTGTGATGTTTGGTAGGTTTACTTTGACGTCTAAATTGATGTTTGCACATTTTCAGCAATCAAATATAGTATAACACTTTTTATGCTCCTATGGGTGTTTGTAAAAGTAGATATAATTAGAATTATTCGTTGGGATTAGATCGTTAGGATTATTCCTCGAATTTTCTGTGAAAACATTATTTATCGTACTTGCACGTTAAAATCACACTGGACTATTCGCAGTTATACAGAGAATTAATGACCAGAATCATTATACAATTCAGAAATATTCGTTGGAATCATTTGTTGGAATTGTTCTTTAGAATTATTCTTAGGAATTGAAAATTGCTCCCGCGACAATTCATCTTCGAATCGTTCGTTTTTAAAAAATTTTCTACAAAATTATGGGGAGTTAAAATCATAATTATTAGATTTTCGAGATTTTATAATGACAAAAGTTCTTTATCAACTTTATTACAGATTTCCAAACGTGCTATACTATATCGTTCATGAAAATATCGTATATACGTAGTAAAAAGGGTCCGCTCGAAGTATCGAATTAAATTTAGTAGTAGCTGCCGCAGATGCATAAAATTGAAGTTACGACACAAAATGATGAAGAGCCTGAATGTTGGATATCAGCCAAAACCAATAGGAACCGAGAATAGAGTATAGTGCAAAACCCTTTTTCGTGTAAAACTTTTATTGGCCATTTCCCTCAGGCCCGGAAAGACATTAAATGCACAGACAGCAAACATTTCGATGTATAAACGATTGCGTAATTCGTAGAACGGGGGTTCCCCTTTGCGCCACCCGTATAATATATCGTCTATCTATATAAGACCAGTAAGAAAAACGAAAACATTTCGCTGATTTATATATATCCCGATTTATTTATTTCCTTCTTATTATATTTAAACAAAGAATTTTAAGAATGGTAATAACTAATTCCTGATGCGATTAATTAATGCAATTAATTCTAGCCGTTAATAATTCTAGCAATCAATTCTAACTATTAATTCTAGCGATTAATCCTAACAAGTCTATAACATTCCAGTGAATGATTCCGAAGGATTATTCTAAAGGGAAATATTAAAATACGATTGTAAATAAACAACAGCAAAATGAACAATTTCCATCATTCACAATTATTTTACGATTAATCGTAATGAATAGTCCTAACGGACTATTTCATGGAATAATTCTATGGATGAATTCCAACGATTAATGATAACAATAAAGATTCTTCTCGCGCGTTAAGGGCGGACTTTCAGGTATATTTTCAAAATATTTTTTCTTTATCGTGTCTAATTTTTTTGGTTGAATACTATTCTTTCTTATTCCTTTTATTCCTTATTCTTAATCATTCTTTGTGAAAATTCGTCGGAATGGCTATAAGATAGAACAAACATTCTCAGTACATTTTCAAGGATAAATCTGAAGGGATTATTTGGAAAATTACAGTTGTAATTCTTAGAATCATTCTATTTCATTCAATTCTACGATGTACATACACATATATGTATATATATATAGCACTTCTTTTCTTTCAATTAAGTTCTATCTTTTTATTGGTAAACGTTCAAATTAAATTGAATTTTTTAAATCGATAAAAATATTCCATAGAATTATTCTGTGAATATTTTTGTTTAAATCTCATACCATTATATTTACATGATTATTTTAAATAATTTGTTGAAATCCCAAAAGGATATAGAATAAAATGCTCAGTATAAAAACATTCAAACACAAATAACATTTTTCATTCCATGGGAATAATTCCATTTTATTCGTGATTGATATTAATTTGGACCAATACTAATCTTTCGATCTACTGTCAAATTAAATTTCATAATCAAAACGTCATCGGATTAATATTCAATTCTTACTGAATTTTGCAATTAGGTTGATCGATATATTAAGAATATTCCTTAGAATTATTCTGAGATTATTTTTTTTCTGGTAATTAAATTGAACTAGTAGAATTATTCTTTTAGATAATCCTTTCACTATACGTGCATTAGGGGATATATAACGAACCGTTAATCGGCAAAACAGTTGAATCCGAATTATTCCCAAGAATAATTCCATTTGCAATGTAGCCTTTTTCGTCTAGGATGAGTATTAAAAAGTAATTTTATTTACCTGATAATAGCAAATGTGCAGATACTCGTAATGTGCGCGATTCAAAAGTTTATCTTCCAAATGTCGTGAGATTCGTTTCAGCGACGTGTGCCCCGCGACATCGCGGTATTCCCGATGGCACATTAAGAGACACAAAGTCTCGTGAACTTTCTTCTCGTAGAAATGCAAATCCTCGATATTCTCCCGGAAAATCGGCGTCGATCCGTCGGCTGTGATTCGACATTGTTTGCGGCAAAGCGTTATGGCATTCTTGTAGTTTTTGTATCTGCAAAACATCGTAGAATTAATGGACTGCGAATATGTTAGAATTTCTTTGAATTATTCCAAGAATTATTTGAGGTATATTTTGTTTTTAATTTTTTTTTAGAATTGACGTTAATGTATAGTCTGTAAGAAATCATCGTAAGATTAATTTCGAATTATTCATTAGAATAATTCCTTGCAGATGTTACGAGAATTGTTCGTCGAAGTGTTTGCTATAGTAATATGTGTTTATTAGGATTGTTCGAAAGGACTATGTCTGTTACGATTATCGATCAGAATTGTGGATACGTATTGAGAACGTATTGCCTGCAGGCATTCACATTAATTCCCAGAAATCAAAATAATTAATTCTTAAACATAATTTCTTAGGATGGCTTATAATATAATCTGAAATTATTCGCCGATATTTACGTCATAGTACGATCGTGCCCGATTAAACTTTTTAGGATTCCTCATTAAAATGATTGTTTTTGGGATTGTTAAATTGAGGCGAAAAATCTCTTAGAATAATTCTTTGAAATAATTCTTTATAAATTTCAGAGTAAACGGGAATTTAGAATTTGTCCACAGCATAAGATTCGTTACAATTATTATATGAATATTAAGTAATCGTTTACGAGCATTGTTTATTAAAATTCCTCGCTGGCAATGCAAATTTAATTAATTGCTTTGAATTAATCCTTAAACTATTTCTTATGATAATCCTTAAGAATTGTTGCTGTAATCGCCGTTAGAAGTGTTTTTAAAAATAATTTTGTATAATTAATGGAAATTATTTCATTTCTTGTAATTATTCGTAAAAAACTTTAATAAAAAATCACATATTATTTCTTTAAAATCATTATGTTTTTAAATTAATTAAGGCCTTTTAGAGTGTGTTTAATTTGTTGATACTAGTTCTTTTTTTTGTCCACGTTAATTAATAATGTTCAAATCTTTCATAAAACGAAAAATGACGTAAACTGCATTCCATGATAATAATAATAATAATAATAATGACGAGACATATCAATCTGTTAAGAAACTTGAATACAACTTATACGTATATATATTGTAATCGTATTATTAATTTTTATTTTAAACTGTTCATTAGAATTTGCTATGAATGCAGCGTTCATTCGCTTTTATTTTAATTAGTGTAACAAAAATTAACTGCATGAAATGGACTGCATATAATTGATAAGAAGTATATTTCTCTCCAACATATTAATAGCAGATGAAAATATTTCCACCATTCTGTAATTGACAAAGGCAACAAAATGCCCGCCATATTGATGAATCAAGTGAACAATAGTGTTTAATTGCGACTTTGGCAGAGATGTCAAGCCTAATTGGTTATTACTTCGCCTGACGCAAGGCGGGCGAAGTATTGAATTCACCAACAAAAATTTTTCCGATTCTTCGATTTTGGGAATTTTTTGGTGGAAATCTAT
>JAPYZR010007442.1:0-19205 GCA_030522945.1 Trichopria nigra
TACCGCGGCACCTGAAACAACATAATATAAAGGATACGCACTCGAAATCAAATCCGCACCGGAGAGCTGTATCGGCGGAGTAACGATACGTTACAATATTTATATGTATAAACAATAATGCAGACTTATTTTTATACCGATAATGGACATTTATTAATTAGCATGCTCGATGACGACTATAATTATTGCATAATAAATAATTTACATTTTAATGACAAATCCAATATGAGGTCATAATAATATGTATACACGCTATTATGTGCTGCCTACATATTCCGCTTTTGTTGTACCGACATTCGCCATACAAACGTCAAAATCGTGTTTATTTTGTAATTATTCGAATGTATATGATGTAAACATTTAATTATTCATATATGCGCTGCGTGAATATATTCTTATGGATATATGCATATGCGCTCTGTTATGTAATTACTAGCGTTTTGTGGAATATTATAATTTTGATGATGAACGGTTTAAGTAATATTACCTCAAATTATCAAATATTACACACATCCACGAGCAGTTACACCCATACTGATTAATATTTAATCATTGATGAAACGTGAATTAAATGAACGCTTGATCAAAGAATTTTAGTGAGTATATAATCACTGTTCAAACTTTAGGGTCGATTAGACAAACAATGAATAAAACGTTAATTTGCGGCTAAATATAATTAAACGGGACTCTGTGTCATGTTCTAAGATTTTAACTACAATGAGGTAATTGTTGTTTAAATTAACCTGTTATAATGTTAGCCAGTTATAATTTAAGTAGTATTATACGGTAATTAAAATTCATAGCATATGGTGTAATGGAATAATATAAATTATAAGTGATTTTAATCGTGATGTAATATTTTATTCCTTGCAAGTGAACCTGTCGTCTATATATATATTTCATTCAAGATTACAAATATTTAATTTATACTTAAATATATTGTACTTTGCTTGTCTCCAGTTTATAGACAACGTCGTTCTGAGAAAAAAATAACGCTATAATAATAACTTTTTTAATTTTTCAATATATTCAATGATGTTATTACATTTATTTGTAATAATAAATAGCTTTAATAAATAGTCGATAAATTTAATGGATTTTTTTCTTTTTGAAAAGAGACAATTCTGCTCGACTTCCTCAAACCAAATAAGTACAGTTTGAGGCAAGAAGATGGTTCTGTGTAATCTGATACAACAAATATTTACGTATTTCAAAAAAGTAGTATCTTAAATTAAATACATTTATTTATTTAGACGGGATACGTTGAATTTCAGTAAACGCAATTATTTGCTTTTTACGTTTACACTGCACAAAACTTC
Organism: Trichopria nigra; assembly: GCA_030522945.1. Lineage (NCBI taxonomy): Eukaryota > Metazoa > Arthropoda > Insecta > Hymenoptera > Diapriidae > Trichopria > Trichopria nigra. Next base: position 1,320 of record JAPYZR010007442.1, read on the forward strand.
ACCTTTTAATATACGTGTACATAAATAAAACAAAATAGATTTAGGTGTTTAAATAATAATAATGCAAAAATACTCTACTTGGTTTTTTTATAATAATAATGATAATAATATATTATGAATATATTAATAACATTAATAATATTATTATTATTATGTATAACATATGGTGTTAAAATTCATATATATTCTGTGAATTCATTATTATATGCATGCGTAATTTAGTATTTTATGGGTTAGTATAAATGGGTCACTTTTTGTTAGACCGATCGTGTATTCTAAATCTTTTTCTAGATCATTCTATAAAAGTGCGTTTACAAAATCAGTGTTTTTGATACTAGATCTATCAAATGTATTTTGGTATTTAAATATATATGTAGATTATAATACTGTATGTTACAATAACAGTACTATTTATCCCCTTATATAGCCGTAAATCGATATCCCTGATACAAACTGCGTGGATTACCCACCTAAAAACGAAGATATCTATCATTATTGTGGCACTGCGCCATGTGCGGCTGAAACTGAAAATTTAAAATTATATTAATTTCTTGAACAAAATGCAAATTTATAAAATTTATTATTTTCGTAATATGTATTTCATAATTTAATAAATTAATAATATTTGAATTTATCACTCGGTATATTTTTAAATAATGACGTGTGAATTTATCGACAAGCCGAGTCAAGTTAGGTTTTTTATGTCCTTAAATGAAAGAACTTATGACGTTTCGATGAGCAATCTCATCATCATCAGAACTGTAATTTATTTATTATATTAACAATAATTTTACTTAATATTATACACATTCAATTACTTTAATTATTGTATAAATACCTGAATTATAATCTTTTTTCTAAATGTGTGATTCATCTGTTGAATCATATGTCAAATTTTATTCGTTACATTGTTGTAATAAATACAGTGTGTGAACTTTAATAATCTAGTTTATATATATACATGTGAATCATATGTTTCCAATGATGTGGTCTCTATTGTTTAAAAACTTTGTTGATATATTTATTTAAATTTTGAAATTGTGTAACAATTCTATGTAAGGTTTATGTAATTGTTTGGTATCTTCTTTTTAATTAATTGCATAATCTTGAAATGAAATACGTATCATCTCAGAAATTAGTCTTTTAGACCAGTCTGCTTCTTTGTCTAAGATTTTTACGTTGTTCCATTCAAATTCATGTTTTAAATTTTCACTATGTTCCGTTATGACTGTTTTTTTTTTTTGCGAAGGCCTATTTTTATTGTTACAGTGCTCAGATATACGTGTTTTTAATTTCCCTTTTATTTCACCTACATGTGATGCTACACAATTTTTACAATTGATTTGGTACACAACATTATTACTTTCTAGCTTGTCTGTTTCATCTTTGCCTTTTTTAATTATATTTGTTAAATTGTCCATTATAATAGGAGTATGGTGGTAATTCCATTCCTCTTACAAGTGGATGTAATCTTATTATCATAAAAGTAATTGATATATGGTATTTTTATTGTATGGTTCATCTGGTATTTTTTCCTATTATTTTGTTTTTTATTATTGTTGTGATTATGATGTTAAAAAATATGTAGTCTTCTTTTTTTAATATATTTCTCAATAAATTGAATAGGATACTCATTGTTAATTAAATATCTTTTTACATCATATAATTCTTATTGTGAAACTGTTTATGTGTTGATGTTATGGCTCTATCTATACAAGATTATATATTATTGCGATTTTTTGTGACATGAGACGGTTAGACTTATAATTTATTAATCTTCCAGAGAAGGTTGGTTTCTTATACCAATCTGTTATTATTGTATTATTATTTGTTCTAATGATTTGTAAATCTATAAAACTAATCATACCTCTGGGTTCCAATTCTTGTGTAAATTTTAATCTATCATGATACGAGTTGAAAACTTTCATCATTTCACTTAAACCAGAACGTGGAATGCATGTAAAAATGTCATCCACATCACATGTGAAATAGAAGAGCGGTGCACCTAGTAGAAATCAGTTTGTAAATATCCGGGCGTAAGCTAGACCCTGACTCGCGCCTTGTTAGATATCCGGGCGCGAGTCAGGGCCAAGCTTGCGCCCGGATATTTACAAACTGATTTCTACTAGTGTAAATTTATAAATGAAAGTCTACTCAGACAATCAATCTCAAGATCATCCATAACAAGATCTGCAAAAATTGGTGACACAGGGGAGCCCATGGGAGTACCAAAAATGTGTTAATAAAATTTATTATTAAACTAAAAAAGGTGTTATTGGATAAAAATGTGGTAGCTTTTATAAGTTCATCTAATGGTAACCTATTCTTGCGAGAATTCATTCAATTACATAAGTTAGAAAACACTTGATGGTATATTTCTAAGTCATTATTATTGGTATTTGTTGGTATTTATTCTAAGTCAATTTCATTAAATTAAAATTATAGAGATATTTAAAATAATTGTAGGTTTCAAATAAGGGGGGGGGGGGGGGTTAGTTGTTATAGTATAGTAGATTCATTGTAACGAATACAAATGCGTGCTTTTTATTTCCACCGCAAAGTACGTATTCAAATTTAGAATTGTGAAGGATAATATTAAAATAATTAATATTGTAATACTATAAAAAATAATTAAATCTTGTAAAATGAACAAATTTTTAAGTCGTTCTAATTATAATTAATGTCAGTACAATTCTGATGTAAATGTTTCCGATTATACAAAGTGTCATAACTAGATTTATTGACAGCAAAACTTTAGCAATTGATACGAAACATCACATCTTCTCGTCACCGAACATCATCCGATACTTGCATCGATAAACTTGCTCTAACGGCCATCCGATCTAAGGCCACTTGCCGGTCCGAAAATGGCACCAGAACTATTAGGTTATATGTATACGTGCATCGTCCTTGGTACACAAGGCAATCGAACTTTGCCCTGTAGGGGTCGAGCACGTGACGTAAACTTGGCGTAAAATCAAAGTTTGGCACGTCTAAAATCTTCACTCGAAATGATCATATACAGCTGTTTATTTTTATTTTTGAATTGAAAGATTACATAATTCTACCTGAACGCAGTTATTAAAAATTTAGTCAAATGTGCAATTAAATGTGGTCAACGGTTATATATGTTACACATATATGGATATGGTTTTTTTAATAGATTCGCTATGCCAAGCATGTCTCCAAATAATGAGAAAAGTATATCAATATAATATACAAATAATATATAAATAATACATGTATTAATTATTTTGTCATTATTTAGAAACATGCGCTTAGGATATAGTGAATCTATATATAAAAGGAAAAAAAGTTCATTCTTGTTGAAGATCAGTTCATAAAAATCAGTATATCGATGTAATATATGGAGTTGAAACAAAGTAAAACCCATTTCGTTGTCAAGCAATCTTGCAACTTTATGGCGGCTTATATGTGTAAAAGTCTCTGCGAACTCTGTTTCTATAGTTAATCCTCTTTGACACGATATTATCCTATTATATTTATTAATTTTTTAATACAACTCTCATTGCATATATCCCTGTGGCCACGTGGAAATTTTCTATCGCAACTATCAGCATGATAGAATATATATATACATTTATAAAAATACGATTGCTACGACGAGTTATATTTTCCAATCATTTTAGGTAAATTGAAACATTCAAAATAAGTGCAAGGTACATGTAGCTATAGTTTTTTCCAAGCAATACTTTAATATAACATTATATGCACTTTTCACAGTTAAATTCATATAGTATAATCAAATAATTCGAGAAAATGCAAAAAGGGTAATTCGCCATTTATCATATATGCACACGCGTGAGAAAAGTCGACAGTTACGGCAGCCAATATCTCGCCCCTCGGTGGACCATTGCTATTATGCAAATGTACGAGGAGCAAATGTTGCGAGGGACTTTCCATGGCCAGGTCAAGGGTCAAATAACAAGATGCAAATTAGCGCAGTCCTTGCAAGAGCTTTCCACGGCGGGGAATCTGTCCGGGTGAATATTTTATTAAGAACTCGTGGTTGGCGGAAATCGGCGAAAAGCGAATCGAGCAAAAGCAATAAGTTGTGGGACGCCTTCACGTATATACGACAGTGACGGGAAACGTCGATAACAAAGACTGAAACCAGCACGTCCTCTATGGACTGCTGGACAATAAAATGGCAAATTGGACGTGAAGAATTCAGGATTCTCATGTAAACGACCGGCGCGTATCGCTCGTTAAAATTCCATAAAACAGCTAAAGGCTAAAAAAGGTGAACGTAAAGTCGACCGTGCAATGACTGTTTGTTTGCGTGAAAAAAGTACACGAACGACCAGGAGGAAAAGCGAAAAGCTCGGCGCAGCTGCTGATAGTATATATGCCACATTTGGACCAAAGTCGACAGCTTGACATACCAGGCATTATGTGGGACTCTGTGAAACTAAATTCAAATACTTATTTTTCGATGATCAATTATTTTTTTATATGTTTGACTAAAGAGCTTTTTTTGTTGATTATTTTAAAAGAAATTATTATGGTGTCGATTTAAATATTACATTTACGTCGACTATTGAAACAGAATATTTTTCCCAAAACAAACATATTATATATACGACTTTTGCTGCGTGCTGATCAACTCGTTTAGTGACTAAGCCCGAGAAATGATGATTTTTTCTATAATATGTTTTCGTACATACAGGTAAAAGTACGAAAGATGCTTTATTCAGTGTATATTTTATTGCATTTATATATGGTACTCTATAAATTCGGATTTTTTGAAAATACAAAAAATGTTTTATATGATGAAACGTGTTTAGTCATAATATTGCATTGACGTGATTATACTATAGATATAATCCACCTCGATCTATTCACTTTCAATAAATTGCTTAAGCTTTTCATTAGCGCCCTTCGTGTTGAATTTAATGAAATGGTATATTTAATTCACAAATTACATTAGTAATATATTATTAAAGGGAACGTAAAAGGCGCCGTTGCGACTGTAATTTACATCCGAATTTACAGCATAATTAATGCTTCTTTCATCTTAAAGCTTAATACTTTTTTTTTTACTGCTTAATCGTCCGCTAATCTTATTCATCTCGCGTAGTCCGGTCACATCTGCCTCTTTTCGTCTTATTAGCAAAAAGTTCGTTCGCCGTAACAGAAAAAGTAATAATAAAATAAAGACAAAGAAAAAAGGAAAAAAATTCAAAAAAAAAAAGGAAAAAGAAGACAGAAAAAAAGAAAAAAATCAATGAAAAGTCGCAATGCTCATGATATAATATTCTTCCTCGTTTCTCTTTTCGCTTAAACGTTCCCCTTTTCCCGAGAATGCGGATTTGAAATTTCACGAGTTTTCTCGGCTTCATAAGATATGTGTAGATGTAGTTGTATCCATATACACTTGGACACAGTTACATATTCCAAGAATGCGACGAGTAAAACGAGGAATTGCATCTCACTTTTGATTTTACGCTCATCACGACACCGAATGGAATTTCATGTTATTAGACGCTTAATTAAATGCCTTCAAGTTAGCCAAACATACCAGAACTCTGTAATCAATATTTATGAAAAATTCAGGAAGATTTAATTCGCTTCCGGATCCTGCACAATGAACGCCAATATACAATACGATTATCACACCTTTAAAAAAATGTCAATAGTTATGCACAATCCCTATATAGTAGAAAATAAGACCAGTTTTTCTGGACTCCATTACTTTTAACATATAGCGGTCAGAATACTTGGGCAGAAACTGGTGTCGTTTTGTACTATAGGTATTGAACGAAGAATTACTTTAGCTCTTATGCGTCGTCACAATTTGTTGTACTTGATTTTATAGAAGTTGTGCTGCAGAATTATGTGTAGAATTATGAACAAATAAATGTTCTGCTTTTTAAAATGTAGACTTACAAGAAATATTTAAATAAAGTAAAATAAGTTATTACGACTTATTAATAAATAATGTATTTCGCATTTATATCACAAATAAAAACATTTTAAAACCGAAAATGAGTTCTGAATTTTCTTCATGACAACAATATTTATTTCTAGGTGCAGCAATTAAAATTACGGAATAACTATAGACATAAGAGAATGAGTTTAAAGGCATAATCCGCACAAAAGGCAAAATTAGAGAGAGAGAGAGAGAGAGAGAGAGAAGATAATGATGGTAAATCAAACTCAATAAAATTCCACTTTGCCAACATCCATCAATCGAAGCTCCAAAAAGTCAAATATACTTCTTGATGAATTTGGATGGATTTTCTCATTGGATTTACCTTCTACGTTAGAGAGAAGGCAGAACTTTTAGTGATACGAGCCTGGTTAGTTTGCCTCTCGCATTTACTACGTTAATAATTGCAGAGGAGTTCCGAACTTTTGTTAACATTATACCCGGCGCTCGGAATTCATCACGTGCATTTAACACAGAGCTTTTTTACGCAATGTGCGCATATCTTCATACCTATATAGTGATCTGACTGTATCACTTTATTCTTTTCTTGTATCCCTGTAGAATTTTCGTATATTACAATTGATAATTTTTTTGTTAATGCATCATGTGAAAATACTTACCTATATCAATAGACGCGTAAGGAAGATTGAAATTGATGAGCAAATATTTATCACATTAAATGAGTTACATTTAATTAATTAACGCGGATATTATAAGGCCTGGTAAATATTTACACGATTTGAAGAAAAAATTTCAATTTTTGTAAATAACGTTTGGGTATATTGTGACAAAGAAGAATCCGTACTTATACATCTTCTGAGGTTTTTGTATATGTATGAATTTATGTGATTATCAAATATAATTAGCGAATTTCACATAAAGACCAAAGATATAAAGGAAGTAAATTGCAATTCAAATTATTGATTTCATTCTGAAACAGAAGCAGTTTGCATCACTAAATAGGGTCATTCACAATTTATAATATGATCTACCGTATTATCTTCATTCGCACCCAAAAAGATATATTACGTATACATGATACCATTGTACGCCATTGTATTCAGTTCTATTTACTGATTAGTTCTATTTACTATTCAGTTCTATTTATCAATGGACAGAAACGAACGCAAATAATCAATTACATTAATGAAATAAAATAAAATGCATGTATAATTTGTGCATAAACGTGTAAATGTAGAATCTTTGAAAAATTAGTAATATGCTATAATTTCATTATTCTGGATTACCTTTCAAATCAAAGCCTTCAGGACTCCGCTTTCTATGTATTGCTCGCGGGAATATAGAAAGATGGATTACCAACAATCCGATAACAAGGCCCCTTCAAAAGTCTCTTCTCGACTAGTTCTCCGGAAGACGACATGGAAGAAATGAATTTACCTGTTTCCGACCAGAGCGACCTCAACGAGTCCAACTGACTGTCAAGACCTTTGATAAATTGCGTGGAGTACGCTATCGACTTATTCCACAGCCACGAAAGAAACTTCATTCTCGATTCTCGACTATTATATATTCTTCTTGATGGGAATTAAGCTTTTTTGTCGCTAATGAAAATGAGAGTCTCGAATGTTGTGCCGAAGAATGCGGCAACATAAAATATATTTTACAATTATTGAATTAATATTGATACATTGTGTCAATGGCGTTAAAGCCTGCCTAAACGCCACCAACTCTCGACTGATCGCCGACTCCATTTCCAACATCATTATAATAAATTTTGTTGGAGTACATTGACTTTATATCCTTTTCTGCCTTGTTGGTGTATGTAAGGTAAACGTACCAATGACTGGACATGAACCGAAAGCTGGATAACCTTATCAGTGTTCCATATGTCCCTAAACAAATGTAAATATTGATTAGGCTGTCCGGCTATAGGTTCACGTTCAGTAATTGGTATGTTTACCTTAATAATATATAATTAAACGATTCTCTTTGAGTCTCTTTTGATAATCCTGCAAATATATTATCACAATTAGTGAAAGTAAACAGTCAAATTTAAAATCGACATACGAGTTAATCTGAAAATATCCGAATTAGATCTCGATCAGATAGGGTCACATCAAATTCAGACCTATTATGACCTTGCTTGCACTCAAATCTCTCCAGATTCTAATTCTAATGACATCTTCGTAATTGAAATGTAATGCAATTTAATTGAAATTCTTGCTGAATGAAAAGCTCGATCCTGGTTGAATGCGGATTACTGAATAACTGCAATTAGATTGCGGTAACGTCGATAAAAAGTATGCGACGTTTTCAAGTTCCGAGGAATGCTAGGGCGATGAAGTCAGCATAGCCTCGATCCTGATCAATTCAAATTCCGCGAGAAGGCGAGTCGTCGTTATTACTGACGACACCCAAAGAATTAATACAGAAGTCGAGAAATTGCGGAATAGAGTGATGCCATGGTATCTGCGGATGAGAGGGAGAAAGTCTATAGATATATAACGATGTACGCTCGCGAGTTCTATTCGTGTTTGCATCCAACGAGGTCATGCATAAGACACATTTCCGCACTTGGGCGAATATAAATCGGGAAACCGAAGATTTTCCAACTTTATTCCCCGGTTCTCCTTTTATACTTTGGTATTTCCGAGTTCGGGAATCCACCGAAATTATGACGATATTCAGTTCGGCTCGGTTTAAAAATTCATTTAAAAAGCACATTACGCGATTTTCCAGATAACATGAAATTGTTGGGATTTTTTAATTTGCACATTTATTTTCTTTCGTAAAAAACACCGAATCTTCAAATGATGAGCGTATTTAGAGATGTTTAGTTCTATATGTATAGACTAAAACTATTTTCGAAATTGAAGACAGCGTTTCAACTGTTTCAATGTTATAACGTATAGAATACCATTTCAGTAATCTGTATAAGTTTACATAATACGGTATATAGTTGATGATAATTATACCCGTAAAAAAGATTATTTTAATAAATGTAAATAATAATAAATAAAGTCGAATCTGATGCTTATATAATACTATTTTGTTTAATAACGAATTAGTATTTTCATTTAAATTCAAAATGTATTACGAACAATTTCATTTAATGGTCTCATTCTACATATCTACTAAATTTGAAAACGGGGAGCTTTTATAAATCATACTATCATGATATATTCAAGTTTAAAAGTTACATACCATATGTAATGGGCATACGATAATGGCGTAAACTTAAAATTTAACAACAGAGGAATTGAAGTTTGGCTTTCCGAGCTCTTTTAATATAAACGGTAAGATAAGTTTACTTTTTCTCTCTAAACGGAATATAACGTCATATTAAAAAGGTATAATTTTATTATACCTCTGATCTGACGATATGTTGTTCATAAAGATTATATATATATGAAGATTATAATGAAGTCGAAGATAATATATTGACAATCAATTCTACTTTGGTTATTAAAATTTAGTATACTAGTTGCGCAATATACTATTTTTCGCGTTACTGGTCTGTTTAGTAGGATTTATGGACACTTCACCGTCTGCCACTTCACCGTCTAGGACACTTCACATTCCGCCACTTCACCTTCTGCCATTTCACCTTCTCCCATTTCACCTTCTCCCATTTCACTCTCCCATTTCATCCTCCGGGACGTTTCACCCTCCGGGAAGTTTCACGTACCCTCCGTGAGGATACTCTCACGTACAAGTTTCAACACTACGACATTTTTTCTCTAAGGGTCTCATATAATACTTGACATTTATAGTGTATTTGGGTCGTGTTTTAATTTTATTAAAAAAGTCAATTTTATCCTTTTTTTGTCATTATTTTTATTTTTTATTATACCTATTATAATTTTAAGGAGGGTGGGTGGACGCAACATGCCTAGCGCCCCCCTCCCCCCCCCCCCACCCCCCGCTTAAAAACTAACCTAACCTAACCGTCACAAACCTGCCTGAAACTTCCGTATTATATGAGACCCTTATAGAGAAATGTCCTATAGTGTTGAAACTTCCCGGAGGGTGAAACGTCCCGGAGGGTGAAATGGGAGAAGGTGAAATGGCAGAAGGTGAAATGGCAGAAGGTGAAATGGCAGAAGGTGAAGTGGCAGACGGTGAAGTGGGTTACTACCGTTTAGTAGCATGTATTGTACCAAAAACTTTATATTCAATATGAAAACATCCAAGCCTAATGTTAGAACGCCAATTCAATAAAGTAGAATAGAAATTAGCACAACAACAGAGCCAGAGAATTCATTTCGACTGGCGTTTTGACGAACGAGGTTAACAATGGAACCCAATGAAGGTTCAAATTTCATAATTTAATTCATATACAATTTAAAAACGATGTATTAATACACCAAGAAATAAAGTTTGAATAGCATATATATATATATACATTCTCAATTTGTATAATAAAGCGAATTTATTTTAATATATTCATGTCTGTATATAATGCGCATCAAATATATTCATTCTCATGGAAATTTGACACCGAACAAGCAATCTTATTGGAATGTAATCGTTATTGTCAAACTAAACAATATAATGTGCAGGCACGCGCGATTGCAAATCGCATAATATGCAAATCTCTGTTATGTACATTATTATCACCAATTACCGTTACTAAATGTATACAATTAACAGTAAACGCGAGAGTTAATAACAGTTTACTCTTTATCACTTTGTCAAGTTTAATCTGCTGTGATTTTATGAAAATATAATAAGCCCGCATCATTTACATTAGAAATCGTAAATAAAATATGTGAAAATAATATTGCCAATTATATCTCAAAATTCGAATAATCACTAGCTGTATATAGGGAAGGTGTTATACCTATATAAATAAAAACAAAATAAACGTCCTATCGAAGCAATAACAAAATGATCATTTTTTAAAATATAGTAAATTAAAATTTAAAAAAAAAAATAAAAAAAAAAGCTTTTCTTGGAGTATACATGGCTTATTGCGAATAAGTTGATAAGGACATGAATTCTGAATTGTTAAAATTTAACAATTCTATACAAAATCATATAAGATGATCAGGCTCAAGGATCCATATATAAGAATCAGATTACGGCAATATGTAGGTCGGATTCGCATCAAGTGTCGTAAAACCTGGAGTGTCTGATGGTTAGGATAAGTGTCGAACGCCAACGTCGGACAACGACAGCAATGAAGCTCCAATAAACTCGTCGTATTTCTCGCAATTGCAGTAATGTCCTTCGTTGGTGACAGTTCCCCTTCCCTCTGCGAAGTGGTTGTATTGTCCTTGACAGCGAAATCGAGGATTTCTGAGCGTAAAGCACAGTGGTGGTCGCCAGCTTGAGATTCCACCACGAATATGGCCGCGGAATATATCTGGGATGCTGTCGGGTCGAGGTGGTGCTATAAACTGTGAGACCTTTTCCCGGTGGTAACATTACACTGTTCAGATAAGCCAGCATTCAGCCGTATTTCATGTTTTCTGGCTGAACGGACACCTGCATGATTTAATACCGAAATACAACTGGAATTGAACCCATTACGACCTGTTTAACCGTGAATTACTACGATTCTAATCGTGGAGCTAATAATCAATACCGCTGCAAAAATAATGAGTGTGACTATTAGTTTAACTTTTTATTACTTGCGTATATACGATGGTGAAATTATAATGATGAAATGATAAACTTTACTATTTTCTGAATTGTTTCAAAAAACTATAATAAAGATTAAACTTCTGATTTCCAATATTCCATTTGCGGTTTGCATTTATAATTCTCGAATTATTTCACTTCATTCTTATTGTAATATTACATTACAATGCAATATTAGATTTATATGCTTGTATTTGGTATGCTACAATATTATAGTACATCTCTGCGACTGAAGTAAACATTTCGACACTGTAGACGAGTGAATGGGTAAATTGAAAATGTTACTCGAGAAGTAATTTTACGTACTGCCGATACATAATAGCATATTAGACGGATATTACAAACATTAAATGATCATTTTATAACCTTTAGATTTAAAACAAAAACTAAAAGAATCAACTTTCCGATTAAGTTAACTCGGAACCGGACTTCTCTGTTCATATATTCCTTTTATATTCGTATGAGTTACATTTTACAAAAATTGGTATGTAACAAATCAATTATCGGATGTTTAAAATAGAATATCAAGTTATATTGAACGGGAAAAAAGTGAGCAAGGACGCATTTATATATATGCAAAATTAAATAATTTTTTTTGTCTGTATATCATGTATCGACATTTTGAAGTATGCAAAAAAGCACCACGCTTTTTCATTTTTCATCCATCATATAATGCCAATAGAATATTATGTTTTACATGAATTCATTGTACATTTTTCAAAACTGTTAAGCGCATTATTAAGAAAAATGAATGCCTTAAAAAAGTAGTAAAATATAAATGTTTATTAATTTTCCATGTTTCAGTCTTTTCTCAGATCTCCGAAGTTTGGCGGGGACAACGCTGATGAATTTACTAGCAGCATTGTTCATGGTACAACTGCTTTTCATCGTAGGTGTGGGCGGTGTTCAGGTAAGGCACTTTTGCATTTACAAAGCTTTACTCTTTTCTTTCGAAGTCGATGCAGTTGTACACTGCGACTTCGTAAAGTTTACCTTATCTGTATATAGACGACTGTTCCGTTCTACTTTTCGTACTAAACTCCTCTTAATTAAACTCGCACCCAGCCGAAATCCGCAACAGAAGAGATTTAGAAGTTGCATTGCAAGAATTTATAGTCTGAAAGTAAATTTCAGATTTTGCGATTTGACAAGACAAAGAAATCTTTAATGCAGTAAACGATGCATATAGTAAATTTAATTTTCTTGGAGTACAAATCGATAACAATTAGATTCTATACATTATTTTCTATATTTTTATGTGCGTTCTAAATGAATTGTAATTTGTCACGCTTATAGAAAATGCACTCTTTTTATACTATGACAAAGCCAACAAAAAGATATATATTTATATATACAATTATATATGTACATCTATCAATATTATTGATTAATTATTAAAGTTTGTTACACATTGTTATATTCATCCTTTTTGAAAATTTCGTTTCATAACTTCCAAATCTCTTCTGTCGCTGATTTCGGCTGGGCACGAGTTTAATTATAAGAGGAGTTTAGTACGAAAAGTAGAACGGAACATCAGTCACCTATATACAAATGAGGTAAACTTTACGAAGTCGCAGTGTAAGTAATAAACATTTTTACTTACACTGACTTTTCAATCGTATATATATTTGCAATGCTGTACGTAAATAATCGACTCGATTTTCCCCCGTGTTCGAGTGTTCATTGATTAGAACTTGTTTTGCGGGTGTCAATGCATTATCCGGAACCTAATAATATAATTCAAAGCGGCCGGAACTTGTAACGAAACCAAGTCTGACCGTTGCATTGCCTCATCGTCTCAACATTCTATCACGGATATCCAACAATCCAACCCACTTTGGAATGCAATATACTGCATGCGACATTAAACCTTGCATCTGGCACAAGGATACGATTCAAACGTCGATAACGGATGCACAGATACGATCCTGAAATTAAGACGACCGATATGGTGTAGTTTGAATCGCCCAATTCGATATATATAAAGAATTTATTGTAAAAAATACGGGGGGGGGGGGGGGGAGCGCGGGTGTGTGGGTGGGGGTTTTTAAAAAAGTAGTCTATTCCGACATATTGCGCCGTTTCGTACGTTAAAGTTGTCAATATTTTATCCATTTCATGCCTATACACCCATAGGCGTAAGTTGGACATCAAATTGCGGGTCCAATAAACATAATTGAACGTAAACTTAATTATCTTTTCTATTGATAAAAAATATAGGTTTTTTAAATTGATTAAAGTACCGATATATCTCCACGTATCTATTACATACGGAATATCCCACATATGGTCGTACATTGAACGTCTAATTGATGTATGGAAAATCCGACATGGACGTACAGAGCTATTTCATATATATATATATGTCGTTCTTACTCATTTATGTAGAACATATATTTTATACCTGTAATTGAAATATTTTATTCGTTAAATGTAGAATATAATAAGTTTATTATTGTTATGTATAAACTAATAATTGCTTAACGATATCAAAAATATCAATGTATTATTTTGCAAAATGATATGTTCACCGTTGAGAATCGGTTCGATCAGTTTATTCTGTTAAGTCTAAAGAAACCAAAGTCATCTCAATAATATACATTCCTATCTCGCCGCCAAGCATTTCTAAGAATTCGCATATCCATAAAGCATATTCGACGCTCTTATTGGCATACTACCGTCGAAAAATCGCATGTTTATCTAAATCTAAACAAAACCTCCAAAACAAAGAATTCAAGTAACCGAATGTAGTCGTTTAAGTCTTCAATTATGGAATTCATTAATTAAACAATCGGTCCAATCACCGAAATTCTCCCACCATCATGAGGAATGAAACAAAAGGTACCAAGGCCAAGGAAGCTTTTTAAAGACAAAAGGAGAGCTTCGCCCTCTCATTAGGTACATTTTTTCATCGATCATGGTCCCCAAAATGTCGCTCTCGAAGCAACCGCTAGTCGATATTCAATCTACCACCTAAAGAAAAGCTCTCTAACCAACTTAATATCTGCGTCAGGACCGCGCCGCGATTCGAAAATATAAAGAAACGACCGTACGTTCAGCTCGCGATCGTCACAAAGATCTCTTAGGAACTCGTCATAAGTGATCGAGCGTCGCCACGTTCAATTATCATTTCAACAGGCAATTATCTCCTCCTAGGAGTCCTGGGGACTCGTCACCGGGAGTTTGGAGTAAATTCGTCTGCGGTAAGTTCCTATTCGTTTTCTTTTGTGCTTTCAGCAGTCCGTCCTCTTTCTCCTATATCTTCCGTTTTCTTTTTTGCTTTTTGTCTCGTTTTTTTTAACCTTCCTGGCGTTTTTCACTGGGACGAGCAGTTCAGCCACATAGATAAAGATAAAAAATTAGTAGATAATTAGATCATTCAACAAAAATTTGCGTGTAACTGAATCTACAATGTGCATCAGCGATAACCATTAATTACTTGGCTATTCAAATTAATCCTTACTAAAAGTCAATTGTATTCCTATCGTTGAATATGTTTCATTTTCTTTAATACCGAGATTATCAAACAACTATTTTATGTTGTAACGATTCTTTTAAAAGCAAAAATAACTAACAATGATGACATCTTTAAAGTCACCCCTGCGTCACTCAAACAAAGAATATAATCTCAAGTTTTCATTATCTCTCATCCATAATGATAATGTATTAAGAAAATGTAAACGGTTCACTGGGTCTGTTCAATTGTCCAATCACGCTCGAGGCTAAACAAGCGTCAAAAGTGCAATTGAATGAGACATTGGAAATGTTTGCGCTTCAAGGTGATATAAGAAGATTGTTGTAATCTTGCCGTATAAGTAGGTCCGTTGTTATTAGAGCAATGAACTTTTAAATCAATTTTGTACAGAATTAATGTCCTCAAATTATTCGATGCAATAAGAGACCCACGAAACACTTCTAGTACGCTTATTGAGATATATAAGCAGTAGAACGCAAAAAGCTGCCTCATATAATGATGCAAGCGTTAAATTGGAGAGTTACTGTAGCCATGCTGGATGCGTATATGCAAAATGTTTGCAGTGAATAGAGGAATAAGATATATTTCGACTTGAAACTTAAAGTATGTATTAAGCTGTGACACTTATATTAACAATTATGAGATTTTAATGTTGTCATGGGATTCATATTCATCAATCTCAGTCTTTATGTTTGATTGAAAATGAGCGGAAAAAAAGTGATGTATATAATGGTGTAATATTTACTTTTTACCAATTCTGCGATGGATGAGATTATTTAAAATTTTATATAATGAACACGTACGCACACACATACACACACACACACACACACACACACACACACACACACACATATATATAAAATTTCATAATACCGTAATAAATATATTTTACCCCAACAGATCAACCGAAAAACATTTTTTTGCACGGGCGTGCGTAATGATCGTGCGTAAAGTCATTTTTTCATTGCGTAAAGTGTACTTTTTTTCATTCTGTGCGTGAAACGAGTTTTACACTTTACGCACTGAAAAAATGACTTTACTCCCAGCGATTGGCCAATACTCGCCACCAGCTTTGCTGGTGCCTCGTGGGGACCAATCGTTGCTCGCGTTACGCACTAGCTGCATAATATACTATTATTTGATTTGTTTTAATCCGTTGTACACCATCCGTTTTGAAACAAATCTGAAACTGAAAAATATTTGAAAATCTGTAATTATCAAAATCTTGTTATTTTTCTTTCAAACTCGAGAAGCTAACTTATTTATAAATTTTATAGATTTATACTTATAATGTATAATGTATACATTATATAAATGTTCTCTTCAATATTATTAAACGATAAGTTAATTAATTGGGTGCATTTACCCAATATATTAGGTTATATTATATTGACGAGAGCGTTTATATAAATTCAGAGCATTCAACGAATTTTTAATGACAAATTACCAAGGCGTTTATTCCTATATATATATATATATATATATTATATACATTATGAGCTGAATTGCTCCATATTGGAGATCAGATAAACGGAGATATCTCGACTGCGGATTGCTCAATTTTCAAAAATTGATAACTGTTTTATTGGGTATGAAATTCCGCGCATTTTAAGTATTTAATTGTTATTCCTGATATATTTCATTTAATACATTGTAACGTGGCAAACACGTTACTGGCGCAGCTCAGGGAGAATCAAATTCCGGGGGTTTACCGTGAAGCTATAATAGAGGGCAATTGGAATTGCCCGAAAAACAACGCGTCGAAGTAGAGGACTCGGAAGAGGACTGGGAGATCCTACGTTCGCCTGTCCCTTCACCATCGCCGGTATCACCGGCTAGCTTAAGGGAGGAAGACCCTTCAGAAGAACGAGACATCGAGAGCGTCATTGAGGATATCTACGACACCGAGCCGGAATCTACAACCAAGAGAGTGACTCCGCAGATGCAGCGGCCAGGCATATCCTAGCCCCTTTGGAGCCGTTTACGGAGTTACTCGCCGACCTCCGAAGCCAAGTCCCCGAATTTGAAGAAGCGATGCACGAGGTATACGCTCGAGTAGTGGAAGACGTGCGTCGCCGGCCCTGCCAGACGCCCGGCTGTTTCGGAATAATCACTTTATATTGTATTTTCTCTTGTATAAAGGTCTAATTAGGCCGTTAATTAAGTTAAATAAATAAATAAATAAATATTGTCAAGAATTTTATGTTGGTGTTCAAAAAGACGTATCCCTTAACGTGAGTAAAATCATTTTTCTCAATAAACTTATAAAGGTACAAAAAAAAAGATAATATACTTAGACAGAATTCTTTTCATTTTTAGGTCCCATATGATCTGAAGCATGAACATTTCATGAAACATTTGGAAAATTCCAACCTTTGGAAGTGGTCAAAGGAATAATTCTCATAATAGTTCCTTTCCATAAGGGATTTCATCCACTTTGTATTGCGTTTCGTTTTATAAATAAACTTAATTACGAGAAGTGGATCTTCCTGTGTGGGTAATGTGCATTAATTCGTTATTCAATGCAGGTATGCACGTTTACGGGACTCCAACTAATTTCCTACTGCATCAACTAAAAGCTGGGTGGTGCTCATTTACTCGAAATTGAGTAATTGCGTAAGTCGTAATGTTTGTTATGCCCTCAGAATATCTCATCGGCTCAAGTACAATGTTCCATCGTCTAACTAATGTCCGTATAATATTTTACGTTGATATATTTGCAATCCATACAATGTGTGTAGAGCGATACGATACCCAGCAAACAATCACAGAAGTTATGTCACAATTATGTAACAGTTACATTAAAATGTCGCCTCAAAATTGGCACAGTTACATAACAGTGATTGTG
>JAPYZR010007443.1:0-14090 GCA_030522945.1 Trichopria nigra
AAAAAAAAAAAAAAAAAAAAAAAAAAAAAAAAAAAACACACACACACACACACACACACTTACATACTTCAATGATAGCACGCCAAGAAACAATATCGCTTAATTATGATAAAAAATTAAGAAAAAGCGAACATCCACTTATCTTGAAAAAAGGATCAGCTAGGATTTCAATTCAAGCGGACTTTTAATGTACTATTAACTGCCAACAAACCACCGCTTTCCGTTTTTATTCGCATTTTTGGTCAACCTGTTTGTACTTCAAGCGAGGTGTGGTTCGGTTTAACTAATGCCCCGGTAACGTTCCAACGCCTGATGGACCGCCTCATTGATCCCGCGTGGGAGCCCCACGTCTTCCCGTATCTCGACGATATAATCGTCGCGACGGACAATGAGGAGGACCATTTCCGGTATCTGGAGCTGGTCCTGTCTTAGAGAGGCCCGTTTAGAGTTAAATATCGAAAAGAGCGAATTATAATAATAATAATAATAAAACGTCTTTGTTGCACAAAAATAAAAAATTGTACAAGAGCGAGACACAGCATAGTGCTGTTTTACAGCCTGACCCAAATTCTTTCGAGAAGAGGTTAAATACATAAACAATAATTGTGAAATCTTTTCGGTCACCATACTGATAAACATTAAAATAAATAAATAAATAAATAACTAATACGTTTCGGCTCTCGAAATTCGAGGTTAAATACCTCGGATTCGGTCTGAATCGAGACGGGCTTAAGACGGACCCCGATAAAATCGCCCCTATTATGGAATTCCCCCCACCTACTACCCTCAAGCAGCTTCGCCGCTTCTTGGGGATAGTGGGTTGGTATTCGCGTTTCCTCCCTAATTTTTCGCGTGATAGAGTCCCCCTCACGAAGCTACTCACTAAAAATGCCCCTTGGGTTTAGGGTAGTGAGCAGCAAGAGGCCTTCGAGTCCCTCCGTCAATCTCTTACCGAAACCCCCGTTTTAGCGCGCCCCGATTTCGATGCCCATTTTACGAAAATCTCCGTGACCCTAACGGTCGCTTAGCCCGCTGGTCCCTTTCCATGCAGACCTACGATATGTAGATCCTGCATCGTAAGGGTTCCCTGCATGTTGTCCCCGATGCCCTTTCTGGGATGTACGAGAATACAGATTAGGCCCTTTGCGCTCTACGTGATTCCGAAGACCCTTGGCACACCCAGAAAATGTCCAACATCCATGAATTTCCTTCTAAATACCCGAATTGGCATATTTAGGACGATCGGATTTACTACCATCGTCCTCACCCCATTATTGAGCCCGCCCTTAGCGACCTAGATTCGTGGAAATTGTCCTCCCTGCCGAGTCCCGCCCTCAAGACCTTAGCGATGCCCATGACTGTCCTCAAGCCGCCCACCTAGGAGTGGATAAGACGTACCATCGTCTTATCTAAGACTTCTACTGGCCGGGCGTATTTCAGGAGGTATCGCGTTACGTTTCCCGTTGCCCCCAATGCCAGCGCCAGAAAGTGTCCCAACAACCCCCGTAGGCATTATGCGTGAACGAACCGTGGAAGGTCCATGCCAAACCGTTTGTTCAGACGTAATGGGGCCATTCCCCCCTCATCTTTAATCGATGGGGATGCCCCCGTTATTTCTTGTCGGACAATGCCAAGAACTACAAAAGTGCGCATTTCCAAACGTATTTGCGGCAACTCGGTATTACCCCTACGGATACTCCCCCCTACCATCCCCAAGCAAACCCAGTGGAGCGCATCAACCGTACCCTGAAGACGATGATTAGCACGTTCGTGGCTAATGAACGTGCTAATCGTCTAATCGGGACTGGGATGCGCATCTCCCTGAGTTTGCTTTTGCGTTGAATACCGCTATCCAGTCGTCCACCCATATGACCTCCGCGTTTTTAAATTTTGCAAGAAACCCCCGTCCCGTTAAAAGTTTGCGTATTAGCCAGAAACACTCCCCCGCGATCCTCCCCACAGACCCTACCGAATAGCAAGATCGCATGAAGCGACTGCCGTTAATTCACGATTGGGTTAGGAAAAACTTGGAAGACGCGTCCCGGCGTCACGCGCACTATTATAATAGGTCCCGCCACGATCTGCGTTTCCAAGACGGCGATTTGGTATTGCGCCGGATTAGAATCTTGTCCTCCGGTCCCCAAAATTTCGCCGCCTAGCTCGCCCCAAAATTCAGTGACCCCCATAGAATCATTAAAGTCTTGTCCCCCGTGGTCTATGAGATCGAGGATCCCGCTAGTCGTATAAACCCCCGTGTCCACATTACGGATTTGAAACCCTATAATCCCCCTAACTTTTGTCCTAGTTCACCCGTGGACAACTTCGCGAACGTGCCCCCTGACGGACACACGATAGAGCCCCCACACCCGTTATCGCGCCCCAATTTAGATCAAAACCCCTTGCGAGAACCCTCTCGTCGTAGAGGTAGGCCACGCCGGGAACCCTCGATCCCGGAAATCGAAGTTGCGCCGGGCGCAGAGCATCCGAATATCGATACCTACCCCCCGCTCCCGCCCTCGACCCCGTACAATCCCTGTTCCTGAGCGGCCTGCACGCCGTGAATCTCGGTTTTATTTTTGTACGGGTGAACCACCCATTAGTGGCCTGTGCGCCGTGTGATTTTGTCTGTATTTTTTTTTTGCGTGGGTATACTACCCAATACGTGGCCTGAGTGCCCTACGCTCTGCGTGGGTGAATGGCCCTAGTTCCGGCCTGTGAGCCAAATCCCGTTGCGCCTCGTTTAGAGTATAAGTTTGGTGAGAACAGTGTAGTGCGCTAGAGTATGTGGGCTTCACCCCGAAAGATTGGCATTTAGTTTAAGGATATTATGGACAATCAAGTGCCGCGGCGCCCCCGCTATTGTTATGTGTAGTGAAGTGGACCCGTCAATGGTCGAAGTATATGACCATCATCCGTTGCTTCCAGACGTATTTCCGGTCAAGCCGGGGCAACGAAATGTTGCGTATCCGGCCCTGCTGTCCTACCGCACGGGTGCTCCCAAGCACCGTGCCGTTCCTGCAGAACAGAAACTATAGCGCACAATATAGTTTACCCGTCCCCCGGCCGGGCTACACGCGCTATAACCCAGCCGGCGTACCGTCCAGGTCTCGTCGACTTACAAGGCCTGTGATTGGCCCACCGATTCTCCGCGGATGGCAACGAGCGTTGCCGAGCGGCGACGGAAAAGACGCGACGAGCGTCTTTTCGTAAGAATGGCCCACCGATTCTCCGCGGATGGCAACGAGCGTTGCCGAGCGGCGACGGAAAAGACGCGACGAGCGTCGCGACTTGGCATTCCATTTTTTGAGCTCGCGCGCTTCGGTGCTCTCCATTTTTGATAGACTTTAGCTTTCGACGCTGGTCGTGACTTCGAGCGCGAAAATTTACGACATCTTTGGTATTGTTGGCGACAACCTCGGAACAGTGACGCATCTTCCTACCCTCGTCGAACTGATCTGGAACGCGAGTTCGAGTTGTGCGCGTCTTCGTTCAGATTTCGGCCTCTGCACCGGACGTTAAACAGCATACGGAAGCGGGAACACCCGGGTCCTCCTCAACAGGATTCGACCGACATTGGCGACCATCGTTTGGTGCTGTACTTCCTGTTTGTGCTGGACCAGACTTTGGGCAGCGTACCACCGTCTCGACAGCATGGACGGAGTAATAGAGACATTGCGCTAGTGAGTGCAGTACTCCAACCCCTGTAATTTGCGAACTTTTGTACTTGCCCCCCGCCCCCCTTTTTGAGTAAATTTGTGTGCCCCCTTTTGTTATTCGACCCTTCCGGTCATTTTGGAAGTGTTTTCCTCTTTGCGAAGATTTCGTTCACCTGCGACCCCATTCGTACAGACATTTAAATATAGTCTTTTTGTGATGAAGTGTTTGATTTAATTTTTCCTGCCCCTTTGTTGTTTTTTTTTTCGACTAAATTTCACCTCCCGCCTAGAAACGGGAGAATAGCGGATTACAGAATATATGATATCAAAAATATGAAGGTTTACTATATTTGTCTGATAGTCGACTGTAGTTGTCTTTTAGACGACTACACTTGTCTTTTTTAGATGACTACTGAAGGTTGACTATATTTATCTCGTAGTCGACTGTAGTTGTCATATAGACGACTATACTTGTCTGTTAGACGACTACAGAAGGTTGACTATATTGGTCTGATAGTCGACTACAGTCGTCTTAAAGTTGACTACAAATGTCGAATGACAGTCGTCTGAAAGTCGACTGGGAGTCGTCTGAATGTCGACTGAGAGTAGACTGAAAGTCGCCTATAAATGTCGACTGACAATCGTCTGGAAGTTATTCTAGTACAACCGTGGCAGGTAGATGGTCAGAGCCCCCGCTGTCTAAGCCAATGAAAAAGTCCTTAACAAATTGAAAGTAATTTGCGGAAACCCAGACGAAATCTACTATACTACGGCCATTAGTGTCAATATACGTATATTGTGCTAGAGTATCGCCAGACGAACGACCATTTAAAAGAAAAAATTAATTTTCATACATAAAACTATATAACGTTTTTCCACGCACGTTGCACCGAGGGTCGCAGGACTGCCTTGTATCAACCAACGAAGTATCTTCAAATAAATGTGGACAGTCAAAATGTAGGTCTCCTAACCAGACATTGAAGTCAACCCCCACAATTATTATAATATTAGGAAATTTATGTGCAAAAGAGTCCAAAACTGTTTGTAGGGTAGAAACTTGATCAGAGGGATTTACACTTGGCGGAAAATAAACAGAGCCTTGAATTAAATTAACCGGAAAAGTTTTGATTAATATAAAAATCCAATAGGTGGATACGTCAATCACTTCTGGGGACCCAACTGAAGGACACAGTGATAATAACCCGCCCGGTTTACTTCGCGTAGGCGGTCGTCTGGTATAGGCGGATATTTCTTTTTCACGGAAACATCTATAAAGAAATTCTATTACCAATACACCATTACGTAACCGACCTTATTATGCGAGATACGCATGATAAAAATTTCCACGCCGGCATTCAATCTACCCTGTACTCCATTCGACACCGTTTTTGGCTTCTAGACGGAAAAAATCAAGTCCGAAAAATCATCCGCGAATGTGTTAGGTGCATACGTTTCCGGGTTGCTCCAATCACATATAAAATGGGAAACTTACCCAAGTCAAGGTTAGAGTAATATTCTCCATTTTATCATACAGGCGTTGATTTCTTTGGACCGATGTTTATCAAAGAAAAGAAAAATACCGTAATCGGGGTCGTGTAAAGGTATACGGATGTGTCTTTATTTATATGGCTACAAAGGCTGTACATCTCGAATTAGTTAGCGAGTTGTCCACCGAAGGTTTTTTAGCAGGTTTTAGACGTTTTATCGCGCGCAGAGCAATTCCGCAGGTTTTAGACGTTTTATCGCGCGCAGAGCAATTCCCGCCCACGTTTATTCCGATAACGGCACGAACTTTGTTGGCACGAACACTCAATTGCGCGAATTATACGCTCTAACAGAATCTGACGATTTCCACAAAGGCGTAAAAAATTTCGCGCTCAATAGATCTATTGTTTGGCATTTTAATCCCTCTCTTTCGCCACATTTCGTAGGTATATGGGAAGCCGCGGTGAAATCATTTAAGTCGAGTAGTAGGCGATCGGCTTTTTACATTTGAAGAGCTGAACACCCTTGCCATCGAAATTGAAGCGATCTTAAACTCGCGTCCCTTGTGCCCATTATCCACGGATCCTAACGACCCACAAGCCTTAATACCTGCTCATTTACTCGTCGGTCGTCCTTTTAATATGCTCCCGGATAATAATTTTCTTCATGTTCCAGAATCCCGTCTATCATCGTGGAGGTTAATTACCAAGGCACGTCAAGACTTCTGGAAGAGATGGCATCTCGAGTATTTAAATGAGTTACAAAAAAGGCAAAAGTGGACCAAACCTGGTGAAAATCTCCAATCAAACACCGTAGTGATCGTCATCGACAAAAACCAACCATGTATGCGATGGCAACTAGGACGAGTACTTACACTCCATCCCGGAGAGGACGGCGTAGTTCGGGTTGCCAATGTAAAGACAGCGCAAGGAACATATAAGCGCTCCACTGTTTTAACATCGTATATATTGTAATGAAACATACTTTGATCGCGATGCTCTCAACGGGGGGAGTATGTTCCGTGGGAAGTGCGGTTTTCATGTGAACCGCGCATGTGTTCGCGGTGCGCGGATTCAAACATGTGTATTGACATTGCGCACGTGTGTGACTGTTGCGAATCGATGGATTTCGCGGCAATCATCCACGAATTGTGACAAGCACGGCGACGAACAAGGCCGAGCAGCGATGAGCTGCGAACGCGACGAGCGACGAACAAGGCCGAGCAGCGACGAGCTGCGGACGCGACGAGCTGCGAACGCGACGCGCCGAGCGTCATAGTTTCGGGATCGGTAGACGTGTGCACACGCGATCGGGCATTTTTGTAACCTCAATTATCCCACGTGGTGATAATCATCCATCCTTTCTCCTGCGACAACAGTCGCATTCTTATATTCTCATTACAAAAACATTTCAGCAACAACGGTTGCATACACAAAGCAGCAACAACGGTTGCAAATAACATTTCGGCAACAACGGTTGCACGACCATTTCAGCAACAATAGTTGCACAACCATCTCGGCAACAACAGTTGCACCGATTTTGGTTTACGAAGGGTTTTTTATGCCGACAGGCTTTTTCCCTTCTTGAGCCAATAAAGTGCTTAAATTCACCTCGCTCAAACATCCTCGAGTTTTATTAAACAATTTCCATAAATCCTTGTCCTTTCCTAAAGTCAAATCGCGGCTCGGTATATGTTATACCGATTCCGCACGAAACAAGTAGTGAAATTTCTTTGAGACCGACGGTAGAGTACCGGTCTCGTGTACGACCAGAGGAGCGAGTGCCTGTGCGGACCATTAACGATCGTTGACCAGGAACGAATGTAAGTGGCTTCGACCTTCGTAAGATTATTTTTTGTTTCCTTCAACTTAAAATAAATATTGTCATTTATTTTCTTTATCTGGAATACTCATATTTTTCTTTTGTGTGACCCTTCCCTCTGCCGCTGAAAAAGAAAGTGATCGTGAGTGTTTTGCGATTTCAGGCGCGACAGGAGGCAAGACTGACCCCTCTGGGACATCTCTTGATCTCGGTGACGAGTGCGGGTACGGGTACCCCAAGCTAGCCGGGCTCGGGACGATTTTTCGGGTCGGCGAAATCCCGAAGTAACCCGTGCACCTGGCATGGCGTCATCGAGACGCCAAAGTCCCCGGTCGGGACGATCCACGTAGTGACGTAGATGGTGAAACCTGAGTATTGAGACAAAAACGGCAAAGTAGATATATTTTCATATGTTAATAGTAAATTTATACATGTAGAAAAACACGTTCGTCACAAATTAAAATCTTTATATCCAGATATTCTTGTTCATCGGTGTAATCTAGAACAACACATTCTAAAAAATGGACTATCCATTGCCACCAACATATATAGAGTAACACCTCAGTACATTGAAGCTCCTATTCCAACGATGTTAAAACCCAGCACTCAGGCAACATGCATTAAGGCAATAAATATAATAATGTCCTTTGATCTTTTAGATGGCACCACGTTTGGAATTCATCCCCGCAACGAACCACGACCTCGGAAACTATCAAAATAGACTAAGATATTTTTGCTTTCGCTGTAAAGCATAGACACTCTCAGAAAGTAAAGACTGTACTGAGAGACTAAAACAAAAATCCAAGACTATTGACTTCCTGAAGGAAGTTAATTACACATTTTTTATAATTAAAAACAAAAATGTAGACCTTATGAAAAAAAACACAAAACCTCAGGAGAGGTTAACATGGCTGATCCCGAGCCAAAATCTTAGAGGGGAGGTGTTACGTCCTCACAAAAACACACAGTGAGTAATGGGTACACTTCAGCCGAATGCCGTAAACAACCCTTATCACCTTTCTCCGCTCGAGAATATGACAGATTCTTCGAAAGTGCAGTTCGAAAAATACATAAAACTTTAGTGTAGAAATAATTTGAATTAATGAACACATCGAATACTAGAACATTAAATTAACAAGTACTGTATTATAGAGAATAAATAATTGTACATTTTCGAATTCCTGAAAGAATAAAATCTGGATTTCATTTTCACTTTTTTTATTTAACGAAACTTGAGCTCGTTTTAACGGTCATTTCAAAAGACGACCGCAAGAGTAAACTAACTTTATTTTCGTTCACGATAAAATAAATTAGAAATTGTTAGAAAGATTGGACGAAAACAGATTAGGTCAACCAATAACGGAATTCGAAAATCTTCCACCTTTTACTTATTCGTCCAACTCATAATCTTAGATGTAGAAAAATTTATATAAATAAAGGTGCATTTAGCATCAAGATTCAGTGTGGACTTTAAACGTCTGAAGCCAAAGGAACTTTGAACGGGGAAGAATGAACTGAGGAAGACGGTCGAGGTTCATAGGGTATCGACTTTAAATATCTGAATAGGACGGTCGAGATCCGTTATAGGGAAATTCAATTCTTAATTAACAAATAAGAATGTAATGTTATTTGAATATTATTTGACTCTGGGCGTAAGAGTATCATCTGAATATTATACTCTTCCACAAATGCGTTAAATATAATAAAATAGAGTAAAATAAATAATCAACATAATTTTCGAAATTTTAAATACCTTCGAAGATTAATAACTAAAATCACTAACCATCGAGGCACTCTCCATCGTTGCCTTGTCTGCCGAGAGATCTTTCAAAGAAGTCATAATCAGATGACGTGTCGTAATAAATCGGGTTTCCCATATCCATATCTCTAGAATCTCTATCGCTCAATTCACAATTATATTTCTCTGACCCGAACAATACAGTAGAAGTTTTAAAGTTAAATGATCTGCAAAAGAAGTCACGAGAATCGGCACACTCTCTTTCACAATGCATTAAAGAAGTTGCAGAAATATATCTTCGTACGAATGGTTTGCGTACTCTTGTCCCTTGTCCAGCTTGTCGGAAATTATCTTGCTCATCACATCGAGAGAGTAAAGGTGGTCTACCGTTGGCATGTCCATTATTATTAATACTAGTACCACTTCCACTAAAAGGTTTTGAGTTGTAGACACCGCCTTCTCCAATATACCCACCACCAATTAGATTTCCGTCATCATAAGCGCTTCCGAATGAAAATGGTTTCACGGAAGTGTAGGTTGAACCAGAAAGATATGTTACTGGCGAACGGTCACCATATTCTTTTCTAGAATATGGAGTATTGCTATAATCACGGTATATCAATTTGAAATATAATTAAAAATTGAATGTATATTATTCATAACATTAATGAAATTTTAAGCTTAACATATAATTTTTATTTTTATTTAAAATTTTATTGAAACTCAATATATATCCTAAAGGGGACCACCCTACTTGTAACATTCAAAAAATGAAAATTTTTGTTCATATATTTTTGAAGTAAAACTATCTGAAAATATGTCCTGAAAGTTTCAAGTTTATCCGAATAAAATTGACTGAGATATAGCCTTCAAAATAGAAGAACGCGTTACGCAGTCGACTGGCAATATTGCCGCCTACCCCGCTCTACTGGCGCGACCCTCCCTCCCCTCTCTATTCATTTATTCATTGTACTATGAAAAGCATCATTTACTGCCCGCCGTGACGAAATCGCCTAACAATTACATCGCATTTTCAATCGGCAGCTTGCATAATTCCGTTACGGGACGGCAAGGTTATGCATGGCCATCTTCCACCTTTTTCTTGTACCGGCGATCTTCCCGTAAGAGGGATAGTTACTCTCAGCGATCTGTAAGTTATGAAGCTTAAGGGGAAGTAATGCTGTAAGGTCATTTGTTAAAGAAGCATAGTCTTACAATTTCACGAAATTGTAAGTATTTGCGGAGTGTAGTAGAGGCTCTTAAGTTGGTAGTGAATCGTTGCAAAACAATGGCGTGCAGCAAAAGGTGCTGCGGATTTTGAAAAACTTTTAATTTTACTGTTAGAATCGACAATTATTACTCGCGGATTATTACCAAAAATTAGAAACAAAAATATTCGCATCAAGGAAAAATTAAAATTTAATGAATTAAATAAGATTATATACTTTAGGATTAATTGGCCCTGCCTATCATGTGGCAACAAATTAGTAAACTTCAAATTTTATGAACGGATAAGGTATCATTATACAAGCTTGGCAAGTGTAGGATCGATAATACGCATATGGAGACATCCTGTTGAGTCAGTGGACACATATTTTGGATACCATTATTAATGATTTCAGTCGTTGGTCTAGCTAAGGCCATAGAATGTTTAATACAGAGTATCCTAGAACTGGCGGATACCATCTCAGGAGGAGATTCTTCGTGAAATTTGAAATAAAAAAGCCCTTTACCAAAATTCGATCCGACACATAGACTTTGAATGGTGAGCATTTGAAGATAACCAATAAGCGCGTTCAAATGCCGCGCGGTTGAGCGCTCTTATTGATTGTCTTTTAATGCTCACCTGAGTTCTGAAGATATTCTTTAAACGACAGTCGCGCATCTAGTGTAACCCCAAGGTACTTGATAGGTCCCTCTTTATGATCTTTTTATCCTCTACCGTGAAGGCAGCGTACATCCTCTTTTGCATCCTAGATATGAGCATGGGCTCCGTTTTCTCAGCTCCCAAGCAGAGTTCGTTCTTTCTCAACCTGCTATCCACCACCGCAATAGTGTCAACATACTGTCATCTACAAGGCGTTGCACCTCGTCGATGGTTTTGCGACGACGATAAGTGCGATATCGTCCGCAAAACCTACCATTGTAACTCCAGCTGGAAGCGCTTGTTTGAGCAATCCGTCATACAAGACGTTCCAGAGCGGAGGTCCTAGTACCGAGCCCTATGGCACGTTTCCCGTGATGTTGTAGGAGCGCCTGTCGTCATCGGTGTCGTAAATCAAGTTTCGGTATGCCAGGGAGCTTGAGATACCTTCCGAGGTAGAGTGCTACCTTTACTTCTTGTAAGCATGATGCAATCCCAACTGGCTAAGATGAAGGCGTTCTTGACATCAAGTGCGATGAGGGCAGTTATAGGCCTGCTATTCCAGCTGCCACTGATGGCAATCGTGGCTATAGTCTTCACCCAGTCGAC
This sequence comes from Trichopria nigra, assembly GCA_030522945.1. NCBI lineage: Eukaryota > Metazoa > Arthropoda > Insecta > Hymenoptera > Diapriidae > Trichopria > Trichopria nigra. Next base: position 11,174 of record JAPYZR010007443.1, read on the forward strand.
AGTATCAATGTTTGAGCGACCCTTGCTGATACGAAGATCTCCAGCTTCATCGATAGCTGCTTCGAGCCTGATACGTACTGTCCGCTCATACAGCTTCCCAAGAATATCCAGCATACAGAGTTTTTGTGTGGATGGTTCGTCCACGGTTTTAGAACCTTTATAAAGCAGCACCAACTTCTGTTGCCTCCATTACACCGGGAAGCTTCCCTCATCAAGTCATGCGCTGAACGTATCCAGGAAGATACCTGGGCCATTCAGCATTGCGGTCTTTACTCCAAGGCCCGAGATTCCAACCATATCCCCCTTCCCTACAAGGATAGATATCCTCCTATCAGCCGCCCTCAGACAAGCACAGACCAGTGGCTAGAACACAGATGTTCTTGGAAGAAGTGGCGAACTACTCTGTAGTGGAAGAGTGAGCAAGATGGAACCGTTATTCCGTTGGGCTTGATTTATTTATGACCTTTTTATATGGTCGCCCCCAAGGGTCCCGTTCCACCTCCTCGTAGAAGTCCTGCCAGCACTTTCTTTCTGGTGTCATGATGGAAAGATTTAAGCTTCTTCCTTTTTTCTTCGTAAGCCGCGGTTAGTTCATGGTATCGCGTCTTATGGTACCACGGTCTGCGCCTCTCTAGTTTAGTCTTCTAGCTTCTAGTAAGTCGCCGATGTCCTCGTTCCACCAGTACAGTGGTGGCCGGCTGGGAATGGTAGACTTCGCGGTCATGCAGACATCGCATGCCGATGTTATGGCTTGGAAAAGGCTTCGAGCCCTTTCATCGGATGCTCCCCCAACCACTATTTGTTCCAGTGAGCCGAGGAACATCCCCTGGTTGAATATGGAGACTGCCCATCTCTTTTTCCTCATGAAGTTTCTGTTTCCAGCTGGCCTGCTGACCGTCCACACGTGACCCTCCTTCATCATTTTGGGGTCGATCAAGGTCAGGTAAACTATGGCTGACTTATCGTCCTTTACGTAAGGTGGCGTTGTTCCAACGTTAGCGATCTCCAGCTCCAATGTGGCAAAGACCTCAGGTTTCGCACTTTCCCACTCCATTGCCCATGGATTAAAATTCCCCCGATTATTACTGACAGTTGGGAGGTCTTAGTACTCTCAACAATGGTGTCCAGGGATCCTAGAAATTCATCGAAGGTATTCCTCGGTGGGAAGTAGAAGCTGTATAATGTCAAACTGGCCACATCCACCCATGTGTATTTCGGTGAGGGGGCATCCAAACTGTTCGATATGTGAAAATTTCCACACACCCAAATGGTCGCCTTGCTGGTCGTGTCCTTCACGCAATTCGGATCCCCAGGATCCCGGTACTGCTCAATGACGACGTCTATATCGGCCTTCTCTTCTCTGGCTAGCTGGAGCAACAGGTCCTGGGCCACAACGTAGTGGTTAGCCATTGTCGTTCTGTGCTCCGCTCTCTTGTGTAGACTAGTGTTTTGCCGCACAGACCACTATTTTGTGGCCCTCTTGTCCACATCGGAAGCATTGCGCCGACCTATCAACCGGGCTATTGCATGCCCTCGCCATATGCCCTCGTTCGTGGAATCGATAGCAATGTGAGGATGCTTGCTGTAGTCGAACCATGCAGTTGGCCCAGCCTATTCTAACCTTTCCCCATTCTAGCAGCATTTTTGCTACTTTGCAAGGAAGCAGGACTACGGCTGTCTGGGAGCCACCATATGACTTCCTAAGCTTAATGACCTCTATTGCCACCAATCCTGGGCTGGTCACTGCCGTGGTGATGGCTTGTACCACGTTGTTCGTCCACGTCCATAATTTTTAAGACTTCCTTATGAGTCAGGATTTTGACGTCAGCTGACTCATTTAAGGTCGATGCAACCATCTTCTGCTGTTCTGGGGTGCAGACACCAATTCTTCCAATCTCCAGGAGCCACTCATCTGCTTTGGTGCGCCTGATGCTCGTCACCTTTTGTCCAATAGTTTGGAGTTATGTTGTGTAACTCATCTTTTTGAGAATGTCAACATGTCGACATATGACACCCCGTTCGATGCATTAATCTTGATGGCATCGGGGCGGGGGGGGGGAGGTAGGAGGTCGTAGCTCGAACCTAGGCTTGGGCATCTCCCTATTTCGCTGCCCGACATTCCCAGTTGGATGTTCCTACCCACGTTTTTTCTTATTTCCCGTCTCCTTTGTCTTCGTCTTCTTCTCTTCTTCTTTTTCCTTCATCTTCTCTTCTATTTTCTTCTTCATTGCACCCCTCTTCAATATGGTGTTTCGAGTGGCATTGCTGTAGTTCGGCGTTACCTTCAGGGGATATCAACTATTCATCGGCTGCCTCTTTCCTTGCCTTTTCGTTGTTTGGTGTCGTGTTCGACAGCTATCTGTTTTCTAGACAGCTTTCTCTTTAAAGTCGTCGGTTGTGGAGTGGTTTTTACTTCCCTTACCGCGCTACGTCTGGACCTGGTATTTAGACTTGGGGTCGTCTGTATTACCTTCACCTCCGTTCCTGGGTGCTCACTCTGCAACAGTCATCCTCTGCACTGCACATGCACTTGTACGTGGAATTAATGCTGCGAGCCATGTGTTTAACCGTCTTGTGACATTATCTCGAATCCCATTCGGAGGCCGAGTGCCCAACATCCGCAACGTGAGCCCCCCCCCCCCCCCCCCAATAAATCCATAGGACCAGCAACCGGGCTTTCACCAGATGGGAATCGAAGAGCGGGATTAAGCTGTGAAGTCATACTCGTTTGGAGTAGTGTCGTGTTTAGCTCTCTATCCCTATTCAGGTTTTTTGTATTCGAGGTTCCTTCTCCTGGTGTTAACACTGTCGTATAGGTAACCCCAAAAAAACATTTTTATGTAAAAAAATTCGCCAAGTCCTTATTATGCCTACAAAAATACTCTGCCAAACAGTAATATTCAAAAAATTAATTATA
>JAPYZR010007444.1:0-10892 GCA_030522945.1 Trichopria nigra
ATGAAGGTTTGAGGTGTGATGTATCCATTCTGCAGCGTTATGTCAGTAGCTTTTTTTTGTTTTGTAAATTGTCTTATTATATTGTTCGTGTGATTTAGCATGTTGGCGAAGTAGTCTCTACTATTTTTTATTACGAAATTGTCAATTCTTGGAATTTGCGCTGCTTCGTATAAATCTTTAGTGCTGTAGCGTCTTTGAAAGTTACTTTGCGGTGTCCCGTACATATTTAGAGTATGTCTTAGACAGGATCTTTCAAATTTCCTGAGTTTTTCTATTGTGGAGGCGCTGGTATTCCACCACATGGGTGCTGCATATGTAATTATTGGTCTAATTAGGAGTAGGTAGCAGATCGTTTTAGCTTTTGGTTCCAAATTTTTGTTGAAGAATATTCTACTAGCTTTTTTGAAGTTATTTACAGTCTATGTGCATGCCTAAGTATTTGACAAGTTTTTTATGAGGTATAATATTGGTTAAGTTGTTGTCTGTTATATTTATGTGAAAATTTTGAATGCTTTTCCGATGATTAGAGTTTATAAATATAAGGGGTCTATGAAAAACTATGGTTTCGCATTTCAAAGGATTAATTTTTAGGTTCCATTTTTTGTAGTGATTATTTATTATATTTACAGATTTATTGTCTATGTATAATATTTAAATGTAAACATATGTATAATATATGAATGTAAACAGCGAAAATAAAAGTAATCTCTCCAGCGGGGAATCGAACCCCGGTCTCCCGCGTGACAGGCGGGGATACTGACCACTATACTACTGAAGACTTGAGATATATAACGATAAATGCATATTTATTTTTAAGATGGAACGTATTAAATCTGAAGAGAAAGTGGAGATTTTATAAAAACAAGAAAGAAAATAATAAAGGAAAAAACGAAAAAAAAAATAAATTTGCATCGACCGGGAATCGAACCCTTTTTTTTCAAATAAGAGTTTTATTCATTATTTTTTACAATTATTTACAGAGGTTATAAAACTTATTAAAAAAGACCTTTTTTTGCCATATCAGCGTGCTTCTAGGTTTGAAGGTTCTCGCTGATAAACAATATTTTGAGTCTCGCATACAATTGTATGATGTGTGTCATGTGTGTCGGGTGTACATGCTATCTTTATGTTACTGGGAGAAAATGAGATAAAAAATAACAAAAAAAAAACCTAATATATTTTATTTTTATGACGTTCAGCTATTGATAATTTGTGTGGTGTCTATCTTATTTTTATTTGAAGTAGACTAATCTTTACAGATTACACGTGCGTATATATATATAAATATGTCACGGGGCAGTTTCCGGGACAGTCCGTTATAAGGGCGGGGAATCCCCTATACTGTTCAGTTCGCAGGGGTCGGAGAGGGGGGAGGGTGGACACAACATGCCTAGGGGGCCCCCCCCCCCGCTTAAAAACTAACCTAACCTAACTGTCACAACCTGCCTGGAACACATATGAGTTGTCCACATATATGTCGGCATCGTGTATAAAACCTGTCGTCCACATATATGTCGGCATCGTGTATAAAACCTGTCCTGGAAACTGTCATTTGACATAAAAAACTTCCGGGACAGTCCCGGTAAGTGCCAAATGTCCCGGAAACCGCCATTTGATATGTAAAAATTTCCTGGAATATGCCTTTTGATATAAATATGCACACACGTATAATTACATGGATATGCATATACATCAGTATACTAACATATATACCTGCGTACATTCGTTTAGTTATTTTACTATAATGTATACGTTATGCACACGGCTGCGGTACTTGGGGAACAGTTGTTTTTTTCCTGTTTCGTTTCCTAAGTTCTTCTCTTTTTTCTTTGTTGAAAGAATGATTTATTGCATATGTATAATATTTAAATGTAAACAACAAAAATAAAAAAAATCTCTCCAGCGGGGAATCGAACCCCGGTCTCCCGCGTGACAGGCGGGGATACTGACCACTATACTACTGAAGACTTGAAATATTGACCACTATACTACTGAAGACTTGAAATATATAACGATAAATGCTCTTTCTATTCAGGAAAACCACATTAAAACGCACGAACACATTATAGACAAAAAGTCAGAAAATATTTATTTTTAAGGTGAAACGTTTTAAATCTGAAGAGAAAGTGGAAATTTTATAAAACAAGAAAGTAAATAATAAAGGAAAAAACGAAAAAAAAGTAAATTTGCATCGGCCGGGAATCGAACCCGGGCCGCCCGCGTGGCAGGCGAGCATTCTACCACTGAACCACCGATGAAATATATGCAGTAGTCTAACAGTGACGAGATCTTGCTGCAAGTTAATCAAACTGCACATGCCCACTTGAAACGACTTCAAACAACGAAGTCTTGTAGGTCTTGTAGGAATACGGTATGACATGAATTCATATAACTCGTCACTTGTAAAAATTCTCGGGACATGTAAATTTTAATAACTGTGGTATAATCTATTATGATTGTTATTTATTTTTCATCCTCTTTAACATCTTTGTGCCAACAGATACAAAATTATACACAGTGTTAGGATAGAATAATATATGTATGGTAATAACAGTAGAAACCGATAGAAAATGCATAAAAAATGAAAATGAAAATTAAAACTAACTATAATTTCAAATAATAATGAGAAAGTAAAGGGAAGCGACATGCCCAAAACACATACAGAAAACAGTACAAAACAAACAAATAGCCAAGCAAAACAAATATTTTGTTTATTCACATATCTGGGTAAGAGTTAGATGAGAGTGAGATATTATAGAGAATAGTAACATATATGGTGAAGAAGCTGGGATCAAATCATTTAGATGCTTCAAAAGTAGACCATCAAGACTGCGAGAAGTTGCGCGTGTTACAAATTTTAAATTAAATTACAATAACAATAAATAATTACTTCGATTATTTTCCTATATTTTAAGTGGACTTAAAAATCCATTTCATATTAATTTTCACTGATTTTTACTAATGCAATCATTTTTCGTATTAGGAATCATCATGGCATCAGGCTGCTCTTCTCCAAGAAATGTTTCCTGGAGCGAGTCCTGCGGAAGTTCGTCACTGCCTGTCAATAGCTGGAGGAGACGTTGCAAAAGCAGCCCAAGTTGCACTTCACAGGCAAGAGGCTGGTCAAAGCATCGTTAGCAACCTCGCTTTTATTACGGTATATTCAATTCTTAAAATCAGTACATTAAATCACTGGTAATTCACGATTTCAATAGATCGTTTTGAAATATTTATCAGGTAAAAATTGTTATTGATCAGAATGAAAAGATCGTTGAAACTTCTGGCCGCACATGCGTGATACTCTTTGAACTTCTATTTTGAGTCGAGTGTTTTAGCCCCCCCCCCCCCCCTCCCTCTTCCTCTTTTTGAAATAATAAAATTTGATTACATTTTTCAGTACCACGTTATATGTCATATAAAATAATAGAAAAGATATTACTACCTTATTGTTAAGTCCGTAAGTGGAGCTACACAATACTGGCCGCTTCCAGATTGACCTGCCTTGCAGAGGAACATTTGCATACGAAATTTGTATTTGCAAATAAATGTTTTAAATTTACTACGCGTGGAGTAAATCGCTGTAAATCGCTGTTACGCATGTTCCATTTGAGATTTTCTAAGTGCCGAACGTTTTCTCTAAGATTTGGATATAGCTTTTGTTGCATTTGTTTGCAACAATCGTCCGTCCTTTATAGCTGGCGGGGTGGTTTTCTTCGCAATTTGCGCATTTAACCTTATAAGTTATTTTCTTCAATCGGTAACTCCTGAGTCGAATGTTGATGGACACATTTAATACATACTGGGCTCCTAAAGCAGTAATTTTTGGTACGGCCAAAACCTTGGCATTTCATGGGCTGTGGAATATCTCTTTTCTCGTGAGATGGTTCAAATTTTACTGTAGTGTTTAGCAGTTTATTTATATTGTATATTATCTTGTCGTTGTCGTTTGATTGAATTTCTTACGTTCGTTACTTTCAAAACTTTGTGAGCGTGTTCTTCAATTACATTTTTTATTTCTTCAGGATCGACAGATGGATGTACGTGTCTTAAAATTGTAACTCTTATCCTGCTTCCTTCGATAAGTGAAGAATTTTCAGTGTTTTTCTTTTAAGTTCTTCAACGATCGTTAGATATTTTTTAGTAATCGAAAATGCATTGAAAGGTCAAAAAACGAATGAAAATAGATTAAAGTGGGTTAAAATGAATAGAAAATGAATCAACTTAAATCCACTTGAATCCATTTTAATTCGTTTTTTGACCTTTCAATGGATTTCCGATTACTGGGTGGTGAGTCTTTGAACTTCCGTTTTGAACGATATATTTGGATCCTCTACTTCACTCACGAATATTGTTGGCGATTTATTTATTTTTAATTGAGTGGAATTTTCATTTCTGGCAGTTTCCTCCATTGCTTGCAGTCTGGAGTTTTTCAAACGCATTTTTTGTAACTACTGGTTTACTGAGCCAGTAGTCTTTGATATGCACTTGCCGTTTTTGGTCGTTTGCCATTGAGGTTTCTGGGCTGCTTCGCTCTCTCTTATTGTTGATGACTGTCTTATTCCAGGTTTGATCGTTATTTTTCGTATTGTTTAATCTTGACGGCGTTAAAACGATGTAAACACATCTATGTAGTCGTCGAGACACGTTGCGAAACTGGAATGAATAAATAGATAGGTAATATATTTTTGCAAATTCATGGCATGGTTATAGGGATTGAATATTTTAATAATATAATTTATTTATTTATTTAAATTTTATGGGCTTTATTGAGCACTTTACATAAAAGTTAGAGGCGAGATTGGGCAATGAAATACAAAAAATCAAAATAATATTAATCAACAATACAATAAAGAATATAAACAATATATGTACATATATGTCTTTAAATCAGTTAAAAATAAGAGGAAGCAATGTAGCTTCGTTAACAAAGTGTTAATGTTATGTGGCTACGTTTAATTCCTTTCGACCAAGTTTTGAATGTGCGTGTAAGGAAGCTCAATTCAAAAACCAAGATTACATTCATATTATGTTGAAAATTATTTATTTATGTATTATTTTATGAGCGATAATTCATTCGAATACTACTAAAAGAAATGATATATGATGTGCGTCGACTATCACTAAAAATAATAATATTGAAAAAGGATTGAATTGACAAAAATGGTATTGAATATAAAGGAATGATTAATTTCTCAGAGTGATGACTTCTTCCCTTCGCTAGTTCAATTTTGATAACTTTTAATCCTTATCCGCTTACCAGTAAATAGCATGGGAACTTGAAAAATATACAATATAAGTAAATACCACAGAGTCTACAATTTTATAATAACTTGTAACTTTTCTTCAACAGCCAAATAGCCGCAAACAGGCACGAGTGAACGACGAGGAGTTGAAATCCCGGATCATCGCTCGCTACAGCTACGTCGACCGGGACGATGATTCGCGAGAACATCGGCCAGTGGCGCCAAAGACGGAACCGAAGAAATTAGTGCGCTATCTCGACAATAAGATAGTAAGCGTGAAGGGAGAACGCTTCACCGAAGTTAAACGCAATGGAGAGGAAGAGGACGGTAACGAGGGTGGTAGAAAGAGAGGCCACTGCCGCCCGTAACCAGTCCCTCTGCCTCCACCCCCTGATCCACCCCCTTGGAGGCATATGATTTATTATTGAGCATCGTTGTCGTTTTCCTTACATTTTTTTCCTTGAACGACCGCGTACGTGGGAGCGTGAGCGCAGATCTCCGGGCGTCGAAGCGAACATCGCTTTACAATATACATTTCTCGGATTGCGAAAGCTATATACTCCGAATTTGAATGTTTATTAATCGACGATCCAGAAGCGGCGATGCCGCGATGTCGAAATCGACGCCCGTTATTCGCGCGGGTGTAATTACAGCGAGGATTATGCAAAAAAAAAAGAAGATTATAGTCTTTCGCTTGAGCAACAACCACAAGGCGTTCGGTAGGTAAATAGACAGATCGGTGTGCACTTGCGGTTTCTTCGATAAAGTATACGTAATTCATTTAACATAAAAAACATATATACGTACCAATTGCAAAAGAAAAATGATAAACAAAAAATTAAAAGTTGATTGACTCGCCTATAGTATAGTATAATCTTTGATAATAATATATTGATGGTTGATTTTCCGATACATCAACATTGAGAGATCGCAAAATAAACGAGAAATAGGCAAGTGCGCAAACCATTGATCGGAAATGACCGTTGAACTGATTTTAGCAAGGTCGGATATCTAAAATGAAGATATATCGTTGTGTATAAGGGGATGAAAGAAAGGACAATTGAATTGAATGCTGCAAAACAAATACAATCGCAGCTATATAAAGCACATTTGGATGGTATTAGAATGGATGACAATGACAAGATTGATGGAAAAGGAAAGAACGGAGAGGGGAAAATGAAGAAAATGGAAAAACAATATTATACGTCATAATTTTGAAATGTATCGCATCTTCAGACTGAAAGAACGGAACATCCATCTAAGATAGTTACGTAAGACTTTGAAACACGAATGATCACATGTGTCATTTTTTACTCGAAGTAAGAAGCAGCGCTGTATCCTCTCACGCAGGCGCCAAGTCACACTGTTGTCCAAACAGAAACAAGGCATTTTTTTATATTTCTTTACACATTTGTCGTTTTTGCACGCTTCTGTAGAAAGAAAATGAAATTTACAGATGAAATGAAGACCTTGTTAAATCAATACGCTAGTAAGACAGCTGTAGTCGAAAGTAACATGAGCCAAGTAGTGGTAAAATAATATTTACGAGGAATCTATCATAACAATTGCACCATCTCAATGCATTATGTTACAATAAGATTTTATACATAGAAGCACTGTAGGCTGCATCGCACTGACTGTCTCATGTCAACATCGTCGATCCGCGGATTTGTGTAACATGCGAATGTCCAACTATCAAAGAAATTCGAAGATCTAACGTAATAACGAAATTTATAGGTTTTTCCCACACATTTATAATCCAAAATTTAATCTTAATCGTATTGATCGCAGCCGGTGACATGCAGGCAGACATTTTTTGGTACAAAATGATTCTTAGCAGGTGTTGTTTTTTAATGTCGATAAAATACACCTATTCAAATCAAAGAGTAAAGGTGTGCAAGTAATTATACTGGTCTTGGTAACATTTCATGCACTTCTGTAGCCTATCTAATTTCTAACCTTTTTTTATATTTTCATAATTGTAATTTTATGAAATTATTTTTCTCTAACGTTTTTATTTAATATTTTTTAAAAACATTTTAAAATAGTTGCAAACCATTATCAGAAAAAATGTAATAATTTCGTGAACCTTTCTTAAAAATGAGATTAATAAGAATTATTGTACTATTATTATATTATATTATATTTTCTTTTTATATATAATAAAAAACAGTCTGAAACAGTGCGTATTTAACAAATTTACCAAGCCATATTATTTACCAGTATTACTATTTATATTGCTATTAATTATCGCTGATTTTTAAATATAAGAAGATGAAACTATTCTCTGGAATCATTACGAACGTTATTCTACGTTAACATTTCAGCGATGGGCAACGAGACGTTTTACTTTTTATAATTGAGAAGATCCTTCGACAATTTTGCTCTCTACTAAAAAACCACTTAGCGAAATGCAATATAATTTTCATTAATAGTAAAAGGATCTATGCCAGTTAGCCACTAAACTCGATTGCCTACTGCTGATTAATGATGGCTGGATTGTAAGATAAACTTCTCCATTTATTGAAGTTTAGAAATTAAGAATAGTACACCCAGTAAAAAAATGCTTTTAGAAATAGGCTTGAAAATAGAGATTGGATTCGATAATGTAGAGATTCTCTAATTTGCCTCCAAGGTTTTTCAGTCCATATTCCAGATACAAGCCCTTTCAATAAACCCTTTTTCTAGTAGATACATATCGCTGTTTCATTTCATGATTGTAGCAAACAAGCTTGCTGTTACAACAATGCATTTGTAACAAAAACAAATGCAACTCGTACGAACCTCATCAATGAATCAAATGACAAAATCGCAGTCCTTGCAATACACAAATATATTACTTGATAAGTGCAGATGAGTATGGCAGCGACAAGACTTTATCGAATAACTTCGATTCGTGCACATCCTTTGCAACGCTGTCGATAAGTATATTATATGGACGACTCCCACCGAAAAAATAGAACTGAATGTTAATTTTTGTTTGAAATATCTCACATGTTACTTTGCATCAAAGTCGTTCAATTTTTATATGTACATTTTGGTTTTCAAGCGTTTTAGTGAGAAAAACAGAACAGATCAGTTTTCCTGTGCATTAGAAATGTATGATGTATAGGTATCACATGGGCTTTTTATTAAAGCAATTACAGAGTAGTTTGCAATTGCACACATATATATACACGAATTATACGTCATACAATCTTGCAGTAACCAGCTGAAATGGTTATTAGAATTTGAAGATAAAGATGACCGTAATACATATTAATTTAATCTCATATTCATTTAATTCTTCATACTTGCTCGTGTTATTGACCACTTGAGTGGTAGTAGACTTTTCTCAAAGAAATTGTGCCAAAAGTGTATGGGCAAAAAATGACACGGCTTTAAAAGAGTTATCCTATAATTGCTGATCATAAATCTGTAGTCTGATTGCATATCAAGAGAATTACAATTTTACTATACTCGAATTAATGAGTTTTTAGGCACTTGATTTTGTCTTTCAATTTAAGATGGTTATAAAGTAGAACAGTTATTGAACTAATCTCGCAACAAGAAATGTGCAAATTAAAAACAATTGAAGCGTTTTTTTTTTTCAAATTTGCGCTTTGGTTCATTTATTTCGGATAGTTCTCATATCATTTTGAACCAATGTAACCGGTATTTTTTTGGAGATTGTATGTCATATGTAGAATTTCCCTTCTGAAACTCGAATTTTGAAAAGACGTTTCAATCATTTTTAAATTACACTTTTCTTGTTGCAAGGTTAAGTCGGTAACTGTTCTACTTTCGAACCCTCGAGGTGTATTTATAATTGACATTCATCATATGTGGTACTTGTTTCATTGAAAAATTACATTTTTCTAAATGAATGTCAGTTGTTTAAAAGTATTATAGATTTAATGTAATATCACAAATTTTTACATTACAGAAGGAGTAGTTTTTAAATTTTCAACGTAGTTGAAATAATTCAGTTAAAAATTAGCCAAATAGTTGTATAAATGACAGCAATAATGCAGACTGAATGTATTTTGACAAAATGCACACTAATATAGTCATTGAAAAACGCATCAAGTTGTTTAAAAGTACATGTATGATCCATTACCACTCATCTGGTTGAAAGAATTGAAAAATTAGCAATTTATTATATATAAAAGACCTTAAAATGAGGTCATTTGATGTTTTTCATTACTTTTGTAAGTAAGGCTGTAGTATAAGAATAACACATTATTGCTGCAATTGTAAGTTGTAATCAAAAGGAGTGAATTTGATACAGAAAAATAGTGTGTACGATTGTAATTAATACCTGATATGTAAAATATATCTTACACTACAGCCTTTTTGTTTGCGTGTTTGTGTGTACTGAGGATGCGCTTTAGAATTGTAAGATGAAAGGCATTTACGCATTTGAGTTTTCAAACTTATGTTATCTTTTATAAATCATTGCGATTTGCATCGCAAATAATCGAATCTAATATTGCTTTCTTAGTATGTAAAATTTAAATTTTCTTACTTGCGACAAAACATATTAAAAAAAACGTGTATTTCATCTGCATTCATTGTTTACGTAACTTAAAGCGGGAATGCTTTTTACTTAGGTTTATCATTAAACAAGACTTGATTTCTAACACATTATTGTTATAATAATCTCCAGCAAAGTTCCATCAATGAAATATATTCGATGTAGTAATCGAGTAAAAATAAGCTATCAGTGCATTTTTTTGATACAGGATGATTTCACATGGAGTTTGCACATGGAGTATTTTAATTTGTGAATCTGAGAATTTAAGATGGTGAATGTGAATATGTGTAAATGCAAAATTATCACGCTGTGATGATTTGACTAAGCATGTGAATATGTTAAAGCGAATTTGAGGCACACAAAATGTATAATTTAAACAAGATTATATAAACTGTGAAATGAAACAAGTGTAAGGTGAGATTCCGTTTTTTTTTTTTTTAATTAATGAAAATGGAGCAAAAGAACATGTACCTAAATAGTTTATTCTATTATTTATACTATTTAGATGTTGCGAATTTACTAATTATGCAATGAGAAATTATGGTCTCAGTTTTTGTACCCATGATATTTTTTATTTTATATTATGGATAGATTCAGGTTTGTGCTATTGAAATAAATGTGGTAGCACATATGTACGATGTAAATTTGTCTTTATCATTTATTACTCTACTTCCATATTTACAGGTTACTACATAAACACATTAAATATTTGTAAAGTTAAACTTTGTGAATGCATAATCGTCATTAAACGAGAATGAATCAAGAGATATTAAGTAAATTCACACCAGCGGAATATTACTTACAGTCGTGAAAAAAAAAACATTCATTCTAAATCATTCATGCACACTTTAGAATTCAATTTTTGAACTCAATATTAGAACAGGAATTACATCTACTTCTTTTTCTTGCGGGGTTGTGGTGCCGGCAGGTTCTCCATTGTTTTACGTTTTGAATTTGCTTTTGCACTACTACTTCCTCCTTTCTTTCGTCGTTCTTGCCTTTCACGCTCTTCAAGCTCTTGATTTTCCCGTTCGATAAGTGTTATGAGAGTGTTGCATCGGCGTTGAAGTTCCAGGGCAGTACGAGATTTCACAAACCAATCAAAACGGAATTGTGGTGCAGAGCGAACTGTA
>JAPYZR010007445.1:0-12668 GCA_030522945.1 Trichopria nigra
ATACTGCCCAGTTTTTGGCTAATAAACTTGTGTACTAGCCAGTTTGTGGACAATATCTTATTGAAATCTGGTCAGTTTCTTAATGGAAATGTAACGATTATATGGATATATTTTAGATAACCTTTGTAGATAATTTTTGGACATTTTCTGTCCAGTTTTTGGGTACGAATATTCCTAATATTTAAAACTAATAGGCTAATCATTTTTTGTCCAGATTTTAACTCAGAATTTGGCTAATATGTTCATTTTAACTGGACAGTATGTACGCAACATTTATCCATTTATTCTATGTGCATATATATTTAAATAATTTTATTGTACAGTAATTAGACAGGATATTTTTATACATATTTTGAATAATTTTACTGAACAGTTATTAGGTAAGATTTTTAGCCAAAGCTATGGACAGTTTAAATACATTAATTTTGTACAATATTTAGATATTTTTGTAACAAAAAACTAGTTTGCTTATTTGTGTCTAGTTATTGTCTACTTAGTGGGCATTTGTCCTGTGCACAGTTTTAAACCACTTAACTTAGCCAGAAAATAGACTGTATCCAATAAAACTGGACAGCATTTCTACCAGCGTACAAACAAAGAGGACCACTTTTTTTGACAAAATTTATTATTTCAATTTTACTTACGTGTGCTTGAAGAGACTTGCATATGAAACATCGTTGGCCATTGAAACCATAAAAATTACGCGTTTTATCAAAATTATAGAGAATATTTTACTTTTAGCATTTTAAAAGTAGCCATTATGTAGAAGACTGTGTTAAAAAATTAAAATGTGATATGTGTTTTGTAGATTTTTGGAAGATTTTTCTAGTAAACATAACTTTTATATTTAACTAAAAGAAAGGTGAAAAATTTATTTTAATTTTAAATTCTATTTTTTTATTTTATTAGAGAAGAATTCTGTTATGAGCAGTTATTACACACGATAAATCATTTGAGACCGGATGTCTATATAAATGAAGGTCCCCGGATCATACGTAAATGAATTTATTTATCTTTTCCATAAAAATTTTTAACAAATTTTTCGCATTCTCTCGCTTTCAAAAATAAGCAATTTTATCACGAATGACCCGTTTTAGGTTTTGTCTATTATTCTCGTGTCATTTTAATCAATTAATCTGTGTACTGTGAGTGTGCTTATACTTTTCTACTTTTTTTCAATCAGAATTTGAAAATTTTATGGAACATTCCATGTATACTCAATCGAGGCTATAAAAAATAATTTGAATGAATAAAAAAATAATAAATTTAGGGTTTGGGACATATTTCATTTCATTCCCATTTCTTCTTTCTTTCGATCTCTTCATAAATTTTTTAAATTACATCATAAAGATCCCGAAAATTAACATATGATTTAAATGGATTTGTTTAATTATGAAATGTACTATATGTATCTAGTATACATTGCGCTATATAATTGTTCATGGATTCGCGTGATTTGATCAAAATTCCATGTATTTTTTTCAAATTTATTCCTCTGTATACACGTTTAATCAATTTTATAATAACTTTACAATATATATATATATATATATACTGCAATAATACGTAAACATTCATATAGTGTTAAATAATGAAAGTGAATTATTTTAACTTATCGACGGGTTGATATAATAGTTGACCAACAATGAATAATAACAACAAAAACAAAAAATATGATGCTGAAGTTCGAAACATTGGAGTTCAACGAAAATCATATATAAATAACAATTATACTGCATTTTATCAAACGATTTATAAAGAATTTCATTCATCAATATATATGCTATATTACCGATTTCAATGTTTGTAGTCAGCCCTGACAAAAGCAGTATTAGTAGTTGTCGCTGCGAGAACATCGACATGACAATGGGTCATATTCATGATTATTCATGACATAATTTTATTTGACCTGGATAATCGCTGAGAACTATATAAATAGTTATCATGTACAGAGATGATACTTTTTTTTTAGAATAAGGAAATCGAATATTTAGTAAAAAAGAAGAATTATTCATTGAATTTATAGTCATTTTTTTTTTTTATAAATTGAAATTTTGAAAAATCTTTATTTCAGACCGTATAAACTAACTAGTCTTTTCAAGATTTACGTAATACTATCGATGTTTTTAACAATTTTGAAATAAGTATTTGTTATTCTGTCGAAAAAAAATCGACAAAATATCCTTACATTTTATTCGCTTCTAGCGCTAGATTCTCATAATGTAATAATTTCTCAAAAAAATGAATATAGTATAAATTTAAAAAACGTCTCCGATAATATGATAAACGTATTAGTATGTTATCTATCATAATTTAATAATAAATAATTACTACCTTCAAATAAGCGATGCAGCAAATGTATGTAAACTATAGTAATGCAACTTGCAGGAATTAAATTTAATCCGTTATCCCTTAGTGAGAAAGAATGTACAAAGATAGTCTATTATCTACAAAGCAGTGCTACGCCTTTACCGACGTTCATTTCTCCGCAAATAGGGGTGGTGCAGTGAAGCACAGTTCCTTCTCTTGGAAGATAGTATTAGGCGGATTAAAATACAATTTAGCCCTCATTGCAGAGGGATTAAAATCACTCTCGTGTCTCCGGTACCTTCCCCCTGGAGGATTGCTATTTCTTATCCTATAGCTTCTGCTACTGCAGATTTCTCCTACTTCACTCTTCTCCAAAATTAACATAATCTTTGATTTAGGCGATTTCAATTTTTAGTGGATTGAATGATATGCTGGAACGAACCTTATTTTAGCCGATTATTATTCTTGAGAACGGACACGGTCTGGCAAGAATGCTCAATGTACGATGGTTTTCCGCCTTTCCAGTTTCGTCAACTTATTTGCCCGCGAATAATTGTAATTAAAGTTATCAACTTAAGAAACGAGGAACGTTATTTACGTTAAAATTTTCATTGCCTCGGCATTGTACAGTCCAGGTCAATTATCGAGGGTCCTATTACGGAAGTTTTCAATTACTTAAACATACTCCGAGGCACAAATGGCTTAATGACTGCAAGTTTGCAGCGGCAACTTTCTAACAATTTCTCAGTTACTAGTTTTTCCTTGTCAAACGCATTTAAATTCCGGAGTTTCGAGGCATGCGGAATTGCACGATGAATCTCCCGGTTCGTCCTAGCTTCATCGTCCCTCTACTAGTAGAGCTTTTTTTCCAGCAACATGCACTCTGCGCTTTGTACATAAAATGCAATTTGTTCTGACTGCGGCCGTTGTACTTTGAATAAAGTCTACCCGTATATTTATGTAACTGCCCATAATACAAACATCGGCAATTTCGCATCCGCCTACGAACGGGAATGCTGATATGGGCAGCTAGGTCATTACATTCGACCCGGTTCCGGCATGAATAGTGTTACCGGGCCGTACAGAATTCACTTATGGCCGGTACCAACGCACGGCACCAAGTTTTTTGTTATGTTATTGACGGACATTATTTTCTGAATTATGCGACTGTTATGACTGGTTTTTGGCATCGTCCTTATTGTTCTCGCAACGGCACGAAATTGACGGGAAGTGGATGTTTATTATTGTATACGCTGGTAACTCATTCAGATGAAAGGAAATTTTTAGTGAATTTAATACTGTAATGTGTGTTGTTATAATAATTTGATCATAAAAAATCGAAACTTAATTCATGTATGAAAAAACCATTAATTATTAATTATTATTATCACGTGATAATCGTCGAATATGGACTCAGTGGAGAAAAATAGTGGTTGAAAATAAATAAATCAATTTGCCTTTGAAATAATAATTTATTTAATGTTCGAGGCACGCAGTTGAGAGTTCAAAGATAATCTGTCAATAAAATGTTAAAATTAAAAAATAAAATGTGCTCTTTTTTCGACATGTCACCGATTTTTAGTTGTTTTGATCCCCTTTCATTTTTAATTTATATATGTTGAATAGGTATACTTTGATATTCTTGATCCTTTCAATCTCTTGATTCTGTCATCAAACTCCTATATACTTGTACGTGAATATTGATAGAAATAATTAAATATTTCATCATATTCTAATCGTACAAATATCCAAAGTCTAAGATAGTTTCGAGAGCGAGACATTAAACTCTTCTTTTAACTCTTCTTTGGCTCTTCTAATTTCTCTTCTTTTATCATTTCTACCTATCCACCAAATATTATATTATGTAAAATTCTGTAACTAATAATCTATTTAATGCAATGAACAATATAACAAAGTATCCAACTCTCGCTTGTTGTCTATGAACATGATAACAAGGGTTTTACAGGAACCTATGTTAAGCCTTGTGCGTCTGCAGCCGACTTTGAATCTGTACCCACATTCGTGTGTGCAATGACACAGGGAAAACTGCAGAAAAACCTGTGTTCAGTACAGTAGCTAAATTTATACAATTTTATACCTTGTGATCAAATGGAGTATTATTTAAATCGTAACAATTCTACTTCATGGCACAGGACATCGACACTGTTTATATTTTACTTGGGTTTTTGGTCTCTGGTTACAGCCGTATTCCGGTAAAGTGCGCACGCGCACAGCTATTCGGATGGAATCGGCTACTTTCGACCCGCTTTGCAGGCGTGGAATATTACTATTCCAGTGATGTCGGGAGAATACAAAATTGTCCATTGAAATTTGTACAAATTAATAAATAATGACATACGTAGAACCCTCTCCTACAGAGGTCATAAAAGTTGTTACTTTTGAAGTAAGGTAAGGTTCGATGTAATTTTATGATATCAAAAGCTAGCACGTGAATGAATTTTCCCTGTCTGATATATCAGACAGTATAAATAACCACAATGGAGGTTAAATACCTGCACACAAATGAGGCTCTCTGCAAAGATTTGAACACTTGATGTTTCGTTGCGTCTATCCGTCTTCATAACATCATTCGACTACTACAGAATGTGTATGCACATATAATATAACGCATGAAAATATATGTAAATTTTAATTTCTATATTTTGATGCTTCCACGAAAAAATCAGTAATAATTGCTATGACATTTTAGTTCAACATCCCTTTTAACGTTTTTATTTTAGAGAACGTACGATTTTTAAAATGACATACATATGGATATAGGTTTGATTACATGATCTCATCAAATGTCTTCACCGAAAAGATGTTTTGTATTAATGGTGATGTTATAGTCGGGATGTATTTCTCGAAACTCGATACTTTTTACCATTTGTATTCCATAGAATAAACCCGAAGGAGTAACGAGAGTAGTCTATGAGACCGAGGAGGGATGAAAGGGAGCTGAAAGCCATGTTGTCGGTATGCTATTAGCGATAAACTAAATTACTAGCCACGATACGTTCACTCCACCGTTGATCAACCATGTGATACCAGAAGGACACGCAGACGAATATCTTTCCGTGTATCCCAATACCGTGCCGGGTACTTCCGGGTACAACACGTTAATTAGTACAGATACAACGGAGTAAATCGTAAATTAATTTGAATAAATAAATTACATTACATGGAATTAACATTTTAAACGCATTATTTACGCATTCCGCATCATTTGAATTAAGCATTGCTTCCATATACCTTATGAAAAAATGACGTTCTTATTTCAGGCGCAAAATGTAATTTTACATCCTATAGTTACGGAAAATACTATTTTGTACATCTCGGCCTTTATTATGATAGACATTAAAATTAACCTTAAATCACAACAATAAAATTAGAGAGCTATATAAGAGAAAAACAAGTTCAAAATTTTAAAACGCTTAAAAATTTTAATGTTGTACTTGAATTTTATTTTATTATTATTATTCAATTGATATAGTGCAAACAATTTACAAAGATTTTTGGGAACTACATATTTTCTCAATTAAATCTTTACATAAACAACGGAATGAACAAATTATCAATAAACTATAAATAAAGTGATATATTAATAAAAACGTGAATTTATATGTAAATTATTATTAAGTTATTAGAAATCTTTTGGATAAAATCCAACACTGCAAAGACCATACAACTTTATACAAGATTACCGAAATGATTGTAGTATACATAAACATAAACATAAATAATAACTTATTATTTATATATCGAGTAAAAAGTTAATCCATTTTTTTCTTACCATCGTTTCTTATCCTGGCCATTTCTTCTATATTTTTCGTTAACGTGGTATACATCTGAATTGTCGAAGAATTTGATGAAAAATGTTTTCATTTCTACCAAGGATAATCACTGTAATAAAAGTTACATAGGAGGAACTGAAAGATTATTAAAATCCAGATTATACGAGTATAAAAAAAAACATAATGCTTCCTCTAGAACACATAATGTTATGTTAAAACGTATAGAGTAAAGACCACACGATGTTTCGAAAATGTTTTTCTTGCCTTCACGTCAGATTTAATAATTGAATAGCTAAATGAACTAAAATTAGACCCAATCAACTAGAAAGTAAAAATTATGTACCGTCAATGTAACACTTACGTAAGTAATAGTTATGACATATTCTTGTACAATTGTTACTTTATTGTTTGTTTGCTGGGAAGGAAAATGAAAAAATTCTTTACGATATTCTAGCAATTTTTTTAAACTAAATTATTGCTATAATATTTTATCTGGCACGTTCGATGATTATTCTACATTATTTCGATTATTTAAAATTAATATTGTTATTACTTACAATTATTATTCCAATATGTCTATAACATAAATTGTACTTCTTTTTCACATGTTTCTAAATCGTTTTGAAAATTATATGAATGTTCAATGGACGTATTGCTACCTCGTTTCGCGCACTTCACCGTATAATCTACTAGTCGTAAATTTTGATGTTTCCGAAAATACATGTCATCAAAATGTATGAATATGCCGTTATGGATTACCTGCGCAGTCTCTCCGCTTCAGAATATATGTGTTCTAATCCATTGCTCTATCCCTCTAAGCTATGAACTGCAAGGGCGAAGCATGTGTAAAGTATGTATTCAGAATCCATAGAACGTGCGTATTAATGTGCAACGGGTTTACCTATCCCTGCAGCCCTTTCCCGCACTAATTTTCTAACTCCTAAAATATTCCTTCCCACACTGCAGTAAAAAAATACGATACACTTATATTTATATCTTATATGTGAGTGACTATCCTTTTTGAAAGGACCATAATTTGCCGTGCATTTTATTCTTTCATCTATAGATAGGTCTTTTTGTAAGGGATTACTGTATGTCATAAAAGTGACTTACATGTTCTATCATATTCTGATTGTAATCAATGCATGCATATGCAGATTGACAGAAAAGGCAAATTTAGTAAACTAGATATTACTCACACAAATTGAAAAAAAAAGATAAAACATAATATAGAAAAAATGTTGCAATGTAACAAATTCGATCGTAGTTCTTCACTTGGAGGTTTTTTGGATTGTCGATTTTGATTCTAGTATTACCATTGAAAATATAATAGATTCACAACTGGACCTTGACTATAACATAAATTAACTCGAGTGCTATAAATTTCAAAAGATGATTGAACATAATAATGCCCGCAAAAACATACTTTGAGTATGTCTCTGGTAAAAAATGGAAAGTGATTTTCTTCTCGTCTGAGTTATTATAAATCTCATGAATTCGTGCCTTAATACAATTGGCTACTAAATTATCGGGGTAACAATTTTCTTGAAAGATCTTGAACGGTCCGTGCGTCCAGGAAATTTAAATTCATAATATAGAAAATTTAATGCTAAATAGATAGGTTTTGAACAAAATGTTTCTAAACACGATTACAACCACACGACGGATAGGTAATCGTATCGTTTCAAATTGTGCTGCAGCAAGTAATAACCACAGCTTTATAGCATTCGACATCCATAATAAGGCTAATGCACTATACACTCCTTATCAAGAAAAGCTTATTGCAGTAGTCTCGTGCATTCCGGAGGAATAACAAGTAATCAGACAAGTAATTAGAACTTGGAAACATATTGTAACTATACACAAGAACAAATTAGAGCTTGCTACATTACGAGTGATAATGGTATCTGATGCTAATGTCAATGCACACTCACACAGTGACCGAGCACGTAAAGCAGGAATACATTTGAGGGAGAGAGCAGCTGTGCTGCCGCCGAGTCCGAGTTACAGGCATTGCGTGCTCCCCAGATGATGACAACTATAGCACTCGCACTGCAGAGCACGAAATGGTACGAAGAGGTAACCACGGAAACGCGTACAGCTATGATTCGACGGTATGAGGCGGCAGTTTCACCGAGATGATTCCCTTTGCTGTTAGGCGTAATGGTAGTTAATGACCTAAGATTAGGCTAGGCCCCAGTTCAGCAACCGAAGTCTTCGATCCCGCTACCGCGTTGAGAAGCACTGCGTACGCGAGAGGTTTAATAATACGTGAAGTCGAGCTTTTACGTGATGTGAAACTTGATTCCGGCACAGTTTCACATGAACCATTTGTTCATACTTCTAAGAACAGTTAGCGCGATATAACCTTTTATAGCTCAATTTATTATTTTCGAAAATTACGAGATTTATTCGATGGATTATAGATATCGCGACTTATATGACCCATACTGAAAATGTGTTAGCGCGACACGTGAAATCTTATGGTGAAAGTGGTATTTTACTTATTACATTTTCACTCATAAAAAGACAATCGAATCTAAGGTTCGTTTTCCTTATACTGCAGACATTTATGTAAACAAATGAAGCACGAGTCATACAAATTGTCACTTTCTCTCTTCATGTCCAAAATCAATAAAGCTTTGTTTGTCACCAAACATTGATTTACTTTCGCTTCGCCTAACATCGAATGTAATCAATGTCAAAAATAGCATTCAAAGACTTGTATATGTAAATGACATATAAAATTCATAAGGGAAGTTAGTGTTTTCATATGGTCTGTAATTTACTTATTATGATACAGAATGAACGTGGATGGTATGCAAGCATACTTCATCCTGTAAAATTGCCGAACTCACGTAGTAAACGATCTTCCGTCTCACTTACGTTGAACGCAATTTCCATCGTGTCGCAATATTAGGGCGGAATAGCTGTCTACTATCTCAACAATTAGTGTAAATAGGTTACAGTGCTACTAACAGAACTGTTGCTGCTATGGCAACAATCTCCGTGTAAGACTTGAACCTACTGCAATTTCTGCAGGTGTTTTTTTTATTTAGGTACCGTTCAGGTACCATACAGTAATTACGTGATAAAGATTGCCAGTTTTTCCTTTTTTTATATCTTTATATCCATTATAGAAGATCATGGAAAATCTAGGATAACTCTGGATAGTACATTGCTAGCTTTTGATAAGGATCCTTTTCAATTTAGGGAAGTTACTTTTGGCCCCACCAGTGGAATCTTATTTATGAACAATTGACGAATCTGACCAGGATTTTGTCAGGCTTGGAATATGGTCAGATACCAGTTATAATCATGGATAACATGTGGAGTATACTAGTTACAATATTGATTCATACATGCGTGATCAAGGTATTTGTATTTAGTTTAGCTTAAATGATCCAAATCTAACACTGAAATATTTTGATGGATGTTAATTAATTGTATAATTTGGATTACCTTTTTTCGTGAGAACTTGGTTAGTCTATATATAAAAGCCTCTAAATGTTAAGGCATCGTCGTTGCATTACGTTTAAATTACACTGGATGAACTCGAAAATTTGTAGTGTCTTTATGGGAACTCCAATGTCCTTATCTTCATATCCTAAGAAAACCAAATCTAGAGCAATATCTTAAATTTAACGCAGAATTGTACGTGGTCGTTCCCTTGAATTGTGTGCAAGTAGAAAGAATATATTTCTACTTTCTCCCAAGTAGCGACATAATACTATTTGCAAGACTGAAGTAGTTGCGACATTCTCAGACCTCGGAAATAAAATATGGACGACAGGCTGACACCAAAATTTATTCATAGTTAGATCAAAACCTGAAAATCCGATCTCGAACAGTTTTCTTCGTACAAGTGCAGCAGGGATGGGAGCTTCTAAAAGTAAACGTCACGTTTCCTGTGCATAAGGTGGCTCATATGTTAGAAACGCAATCTCTGTATATGTATATGTATATGTATGTACTTGGTATTTACGCAAGGTTGCTTGTGCGCTGTCTCGGCAAATTTAGCTAAAAACAACTTTGCCACCGGCAGAGACGCTGGTGCCAGTGCACTTGCACGGCAGAAGAAGCGGGCTACCCCTGCGGCTGTCGAATGAAATTGCGTCTTGGATTTCAATATAGCGCTTGCGCACATTTCATATTTCAACCTTAAAATGCCTGCAGCGAATACCCAGTATTACTTCCGGCCATAAGCCGCGAAACTTGGCTTCTCCTTTCTCCCTTTTCTTCCTTCTTCTGACTAGAGGTTATTCCTATTTTCTCTTTCTTTTGCATTTCTTTTTTCTGCTCGACCTGAAATGTACCTTCCAAACTCCTACTTCCTTTCCTTGCACTTACCACTTTTCCCTTCCTTCTCCATCGCTATACTGATCATATATAATTTTTGTAATAAGGACTTTGAATATGCTGGGGGTTATGTCTTCCGAAATTGTATTTGTCAAAAAATGGACTAGCCAGTATTAGTCGCATATAAAACGTGTCTATTTAAATATTGTTCATATTCCTTGCACTGGGATCTCACTCTTCTGTTGCAGTGAAAACTGAGCAACCGAAAAGTGAACATTTAGTAAAAAAAAATAATAGGTGAAAGTTCATATTATGACTGAAATGAATTTTTACTCCAATTACAGTGAAAGTCCACTTTATAACGATACAATTCTATTCGTTTAGAGTGCGCGTTCTCACTCCAAGTGCAGTTGCTCAATTGTCACTAACAGAAGAGTGAGATCTCAGTACAAGGAATTGTAAAGAGTAGGTTACACCTACATCATATTGTAATGTATCGTATTAGTTTTTTATTTTAATATTGATAAAGTTGTTAAACGTATAAATTCTTGCTCTATCTTTAAGGCTAATTCCCAAGTGAAGTAAAACCTTGAATTGTTAAAAAATGCGTACATCATGCGGTATAATTTTCCAAACGTTATATAATTAATGACTGTAGGGATCCAAAGAGGAAAATGTTGACAGCCTATAGTTGACTAACCTTAATCCCTACACGTATAATTCACCTAAAATAAAATATTTGTGTAAGAACATCGGAAACAATATGCTTACAGTTTCATCCGCACATTTCAAAACAGAGCTGAACAATATAATTGCTTAATATTATTAAACGTAAAGATACCGTAAAAACTAAAGGCATGACACGTAAAAAAAATCAAAAATATCAAATCCTTCTTATTAGAAACTAGTTGTCGAGTAAAACTGAAGATAAACATAATATTGCTTTTCCGAGTATTCCTTAATGTAGTTCTTATCTTTCCTAATAGTAATTACAAATTTGACTTACTTTATTCGTGAATAACCGACAACTGAAAGTATTATCATTAATTATTATTACTGCTTTAACTTGGCTGACGAGCGGAAAGAGCGTAATTAAAAGAAGCGAGAATTTCCACCAGTTAATTTCTCTCGGAAACTGGAATAAAGTTGACGCTTTGAAGTGCTGGAAAAGTTTGCAATCAAAATTACTGGCAAACCTTCGGCATCGATTTCACCTGCCGCGCTTTTCCTTATTTATTTATCAATATATAATCGTGTAAAGTTGATTGTTATAAAGTTTCGATCTCTTCAAAATTCTTGGGATCTCTGTTAAAATAAAGCCTGAACCAGTTAAAGTTTGAAAGCCTCGCTCTCTATCGAACAGAAGAGAATTCCAGTAAACCGTAAAAATGTCGAGTTCATAATTGTTTGTCGATCTTATGAGCATGAACTTTATGGAAAATAATACTAATGCAATGTTACTCTAAACTTGCAAATAATAAATATAATGAGCTTACGGCCTTTCAATTGGTATTTTAATATACGTATATATATATTAAAAGCGAAAAATAGGCGAATTATATAAAGCCGAAACAAATGCAGCGGTAAATTCAATAAATTATGTATGAATTATTTACCAATATAAAGCTTTCATCCAATTACCCGCAACCTCAACATTAATGTATAACTTATAACAAGGCAATACTTGACGTTAATACAGCTTCTGTTGTGAAGTGTATGCCAGTTTCGCGTATTCCACTGAATATCGTTCTCTCAGGTAAATGTAATGTATAACATATAAATTGCTCTCCAAGTTGAACGTATCAGGAATTTCCGCAATAAAGAGTTTGCTCTTTTGTAACTTTCTGACAACAGTTCTAACATGTTCATTTTTGTTAACTTTTAGATATAATACTGTGAAAAATGGTAACGTAGTACAATACATATGTTTCTCATTACAGAAAGATTACTTACAAATCGGCATTATTACTTGTTTATATAGGTTTGTTTACTAAAGCATATTTAAATAACGTTTCTAAAATTTAGCAATCATGTAGTATTGTAACGTGTAAGTAATGATTGAAATTTTATTGTCTTCAATTTTTTCTTGTGAAAACAAAAATAAAATTAGCAGGGGTATGACACATGATTCCCAGCTATCGAAAAAAAAGTTTGGGGCTTACAACAATAATTTGGTTCTCCGAACAATTCTTCTTAGTTCAGGAACTTATACCGATACAGTATAAGTATCTCAGCAATACTAGTTTTGTGAAAGCAGTTATTTCG
>JAPYZR010007447.1:0-11734 GCA_030522945.1 Trichopria nigra
GTCATCAATTATTGCTTCGGGCTCATGAAACTGCGTGTTTGAAAAAAAAAATCAGATTGATTGGTCTTTTTGTTCGTGAGATAACCGTGAAATGGCTAACAATATAATTTTCATTCCGTGAGCCGCCATTTTGTTTTCGAAACAATTCTGTCATCAACCATCACAGCTTCGGGCGCATCGAACTGCGCGTGTTTAAAAAAAAAATCATGACGTTTTGTTCATGAGATAATTGGAAAAAAGGGAATGCCTTCGACCCGATTTAATTTTTAGGCGATAATAAAAAAAATACCTTCATGTTATCTAGGAATAGACGAAGAGAATGAGTGGTCAATTTTAAAAATCGGTCGAATAGATTTCCACCAAAAAATTCCCAAAATCGAAGAAAGTAATAAATAAATAAAAAGAAGTAAATAGTATATTACTCCGAAAATGATTCTGTGCATGTTTGTTTACAAACGTTTAATATTTTTAATATTACTTCGAAAATGATACTGTGCATGTTTACAAACGTTTCGTGGAACAAACGATCCTCAACAACAAAGGGCTCGTAATTTCGCTTTGGAACGGCGGTGATTTTACATAAACATATATATAGTTCCTCAACAAAATTCTAGTAATAATTATGAAAAATTCAGCGAACATTTTTGGAAATTTATAAAGATTGTGCATTCGCTTTTATTTGCTAAATTGTATTTAAAACTATTCAAGTTATAATTTCTCATCATCTTTTACTTTATTTTGTACAGATATTATTCAATTCTTTTGGGTGCGAAGCAAATCTTCTTAACGGGGGCTTCGTCCCCGTGATCCCCAGCGGGGGCTCCGCCCCCTGCCCCCCGCCGTCCAATCACGCATCTTGAATAAGAGTATTTCCCGCATACTATTAGGAAAAATGTCGTTCGTTACACGTGCGGGCGTCTGCCACACTCGAGTGATTGGAACACAACTCGCAACTCGGTGTGGGAAATCGCATTTCCCGCACTAGTAACGAAATGCACTATTATTCTATTGTTTAAAATCTGGATAGAATTGGAATCCGATTCTATATACGGTTATATCCAATTTTTTACCAGCGTGGGTTTCTTTTTTGTATAATGATAATCCGCATATATTCAAAATATTCAATTTCGAATTAGAGAAAAATTCTTCAACTGTTTTCGAAATTTTCATGTACTACTGTCATCGAATGTTTCTTGAATTATATATATATAAGTTTAAAATATTTCTTTCCCAAAGTCTGTTCAAACGTTTTAAGATTTTCTAATTAACTAAAAATGTGTTCAAGTTTGCTTATACAATGCTCATATTAGGGTATACAAGAAATCGCATTTTCTGTACTAAACATATAATATAGTGTGCGGGAAATACGAATTTCCCGCTTACTGGTAAATGACCTGATGGAATAAAAAAACGTCAATTTAAAAATTTTATTTAATTGTACCGTTGACAACTGTGCAATAGCGGAAATATATGAGCAGATTCAAGTTTTAAATAATTCTGCTTTCATATATATATATAGTGAGAAAATGGCTCCTTTTTAGTCTGTTATTGCCATATATCAAAACACCTATATATAGTTATAGGGAAGCAATTTTTCGTTTCTTTTAGGTTTGTAGAAATTATATTGATTATTTCATTTATAATCATTCATTTATATCATTTATAATTGGAGTATAGATTTGAAAAAATCATGAATCTGCATGGTTTGGCGAGCAAAGTATTTTATAACAGTAACAATTATATTTAACTGTGCAATATTGAATGGGTAATTGAAAATATAATTGGCCATTCCGGTTCCATTAATTACTTTTTTATTATAGTTTCGATATCAATTTCGATATCCTCCTCAGGGGGTTTTAACTTTTATAATACAATTTACAATTATCGCACTTAAAAAAAAAGAGAGAGAGAGAAACAATAAGTACAAGAATAATAGTTGTTATGACTTACAAGAGATGAGTTGAACGATTGAATTGAAAGACAGGTAACTATAAATTATTTGAAATTCGTTAATTTAATCATGAGATGTATTATTTTTACTATAAAAGGTGAGATTGTATTAAAATTAAATAGAAATATATTAAGAATATAGGTAAAAACTTACTCATTTTTCAAACGATATTGAATGTTAACACGGAAACGAAAGTAGGGTAATAAAAAATTAATTAAATAAACCGTAATGGCCAATTATTTTAAAATAATAGGAGCAATATTACTTATTCAGTTTTCATCTACTGGGCAATTGCCATAAATGAAGTAGGCGCAAATATCTATATATAGGAAGTTATTTTTGTCGACTATAGATATGATAATTTGACTACACATTCTGCGCAAATATTGTTGCATTAATAACCTTTATCGCAAATTGAATATGATTGAATATGCAATACGCAAATGCAAAAGTAGTTCTGTAGTTTATGTGATAGAAACTTCATGGCCTTCACATTATTTTTTTCCTACTTCATGTAATCTATAAAAGCAAAGTTAAAGTGAAATCAACATGACGTGAAGAACCAATGTTCTTTATAGTTACCATTTTAAAAAATTAATGTCAAAAAGTCTGTTTGGTTTTTGTGTTTTAAATATAAACAAAACTATAAAAATAATTACAACAATTGATAAACAAGTAAGTTTAGTCATAATTACGCAGTTTAATTGCGACTTTTTGCATAATTTTTACAAAAATTTGTGAACGATGATGAAAAATTTAATTTATATCAAATTTTCAAAGAATCATGAAATACTATTTTATTTTATTATATTTTATGAAATAATCATAAAATAGCAAGTTGCATGGAAATTTCTTATACACCCATTTAAGATCGCCTTAAATCCATGATGTATATATATGTATATATTTATTTATTTATTTATCCCTTCATATAAACCTGATGGTATTAAGTTCAGAAGTAAGTTGTAATTTTATCAGGCTATAGCATATATAATACCTGCGTTATTTTAAGAAATATTCCATTTAAATTATTATCTTAATCTTATTCATTTCAGGTTATACTATAATTGTTATAATATATATGCTTATTCGTGCTAATCAAAAAATAATTACCAAATACAAAATGAATTCATTGCACGATTCAGAAGGTGCTATTGTCTGTTCTTCAACAGGGACCATAAATTGTTTTCAAAAATTGGCCATGAATATTTTAAAAACTGGTAACATACCGAGACACGTAGCGATCATCGCTGATGGAAACAGACGGTTTTACAGGAAAACTAACATTGACGAATTCGACGAAAAATGTCAAGGGTTCTCAGTTTTTCATTCTTAAAAAAAGAAAAAAAGAATTAGTATAATGTAGTATTCCCCTGTAAACATTTTTTTTATTTACAGTAATAACTTCACTTAAATACATGAAGAATTTTTTAAGAATAATATATATAACTGAAACATTTTTTTCTGGATCATAACAAAACTGTACGATTTCATGCATGACAATTTTTTAAATTGAATATTTTGGAGATATTGCGCAATTACATAAATTTTAAAAATACAATCTGCTTAAAGGAATATATTCTAAAAATATTATCATGAAGTTATAAATGAAGTATATTTAAAAATATTTTTGTATATTATATATATATATGTTCTAATTGATATATTTTAAACTATATATTTTTATATATACTATTTTTTTTTTTTAAGGAAATAACCTCTCCAATTCAAGAGTACATTTCTAATATTTAAAATCGTGAAATATATATGTTTTAGCAAATTATATTTCACAACCAGAAATTAAAAAAATTATTGCTTTATTTACGCGATTGTTGTGGATAATTTTGCATTTTCATCAAATTTAGATTTGACAGACTCATCGATATGCTGCAGTGGTGTATGCACTTTGGAGTTTTGTATGTCACTGTTTATACCTTAAGTATTGAGAACTTTAAAAGGAGCGAGCGAGAAATAAACAGCATAATGCAAGTGGTGAAGAGAAAATTTCTGTACCTTTCTGAAGAACGGTAGGAATCGTTAGAAATAATTAAATAATGTTCTTTTCATAGCGACCATTAAACAATACGTTCGTTGGAAGCTACAATTTTTCACGAAGACCTTGTTGAAAATTAATATATATTATAGAGTTATATTTTTATTGTTCTATATGATTTTAGTGGTTTGCTTTCTGAAAAAAAAATCTGCGTACGATTTGTAGGAAAATTATCGATGGTACCAACTGATGTGCGAAATGTTTTCAGTAAAACAATGAAGAAAAGTGAAAACAATACCGGATCATTTTTCAGCTTGGCTTACTGTTACATGTGTAAGTACTTAATATGTGGACAACTATTGAGAAAAGTTGTTGGCCCGGTAAACGAGAATTATTGAAAATTATTCAGAAGCTAAAAAAAAGGATTATTATGAGAATAATAATGTGGGATCATTATAAGAAGTATTCAAGTTCTAAAATAAAAGAATGCTTCTTAATAATTCCCCATATTGTTCTCAATCCTATTTTCTAACTATATATAAACGATTTTTTTGGTACTCAAAATATATATGGTTCATTCCTTTCTTTTTTATTTCGCTTATTGCAGCTCAGGATGAGATCAAGCAAGTAATTACAGACATTGCAAATGGAGTAAAAAATGCAGATATACTTCCTGAAGATATCAATGAGAATCTCATCAGTAAGTGTATGTACTTTCGTGAATTACCGGAGCCAGATTTGCTGATCCGTACATCTGGTGAGGCCCGCTTCAGTGATTTCCTCACTTGGCAATCGAGTAGTACTTGCCTTTACTTCGTTAAAAAATTATGGCCTGAGGTGACTTGCTGGGATTTAATTGCTGCTGTGTTTTATTATCAACGATGCTACAATGACTTGCAACAGTTTAAGAAGGAATTTAAAAATGACGGAAGCCTTTTAAACGATCGAGCGAACAGATACGTCTCTAAAATGAATAAAATTGCAGAGACGGAAAAATTTAAAATCGTGTAGTTTTTTTTTTTACCTGGATTGTTATTATAATAAATTTCATATTTAAAGAAAGTAACTGGAAAGAGCGAACAGATACGTCTCTAAAATGAACAAAATTTGGCACAAAAATATAGATTTTCTGATGTGTGTATAAGAAATACTTCTTGTTAAAGTGTTCGAAACAAAAAATACAAGTATTTGGGTTTAGTATTGATTCAGTATTGTTCCCTCTATCAATTATACGAATATGGTAAGAAAAGTTGATGGTGGTCGGACGTATTAAAGCTACAATCTTGAAAAAAAAAACTGTCAAAAACATGAGTAGAATGAAAAAATGTTTCGTACTACAAAAAATAAATCGATTACTATAAGTCACATCTGTGTGACGCGACCTCATGGTGGTTAAACAAAAGTCTAAAGAACTTATATTAGCAAAGAAATTTAAAGAAGAAATGTAAAGTAATTGTATATAATAATATACTATAATTTGAGTAGATTATGATTGTAAACGATTCCTTTCGATGATGAAATATAGACAGGGGTTAACGTAGATATAGATGTGATGCAATTTCTGCGACCATCGTTTACATTTCTTTACTCGCAGTAAAAAAGAAAAATTCAAATGAAAAAATGAAAAATGATTGAAGAGTCAGATTCCCAGTCTTCGTTCCATTTTCCTTTTATTATGTTTAGTAGACATTTTTTTCTGTTTCATACGAGCGGGGACTGAAGTTGGTTTGATATATTATGTTATATATGAACATATAATTAAAATATTTTGTTATTTTTTCTGACAATAAATGTTATAATGTACTATAATTTTGATTAAATTTATCGAGTCAACAAAATATTATATCGAAGTAAGGAAATCACGGAATACAAGGCCAGTCAATTAGCATCTGCCACTCAGGTAATTCGTTGCAATACACTTTGCTCGACCCCTCGTCGTGTGGCTGCAGGTCTTCGTCATTATGGTATGGATCAACAATTTCATCGTCATTGGAATATTCAACTCTTTCGTCGTCACCCTTCTGAGCTTCATATTCCCAATCTATAAGTTATAATAAAATATTGTAAATAAAATTTGAACATAAATTAGGAACAGATAAATAAGCTTTTTAACATGTCTGTGGCAAATAACGTTGCTTATGATTTGGATTACAAAACTTTTTCATTATAACTGCAAAAATGTTCACTTTCTCCATAATTATAATTCCATTAATTATTGGCTTTAATAATTTAAAAATAATAAATATAGCTCGCCGAGCGGTTACTCATCCAGTCTACCTGATGGGGGCCTATCCGAGAATGGATAAGAAACGACAATGTAAAAAGACAATTTAATATATATATATATATGATTGTAATTAGTATATACGGTATAGAAGCATATATATAAACTTACGGTCAACTGGCCATATGTCAGCAGAAACAGCTACGACCAATAAGGCGACCAGAAGAAAACGCGCGCTTCATGTTGTTCTCTTTTTAAGATATTACAATGAGTATATGATTTGGAATCTCGTATATATGTATATATAATAAAATCGAATCGAGAAAAAATGTGCGATAATTAAAAAGCCATTAAAATAATGATAAAATAATGGAAAAAAACTCAATGCATTTCTTGACGATATCACCTTCAAACTTATAATGACTGTGAGTATATGGAAATTAATACTAATTTAACTCTTTGAAAATATGCCATATAAGTTTTCATGTAAAAATGAAACGGTTCTGTTTATTATACATACATTTGATATAATGAAACGGATATTTGTTGATCTACATATTCTATCTATTTATGGTGTACAAATAAGGGTATGCTGATGTATGAAATTATTATTTTCTTAATAATATTTCATATCATTCGGTCACTTTAAAAATTGATGTAGTCCATGCGGGTATATGACAAAAAAAATTGTTTTTAATGAGTTACTTTTATTTATGTACAAATACTATTAATTTAATTATTTATTAATTTTTTATTTAAAATCTTGAATTTATATATACTTTTTGATATATTTACAATCAACAACTAGATTTATGTTTTTGGGTATGCGATCTCGTCAAGTCGCTTTAATTCCATGAGCACTTGTGTATACAAAACAGTCAGAAGAATCAAAATCGACCAAATATATATACACAAAACGTAATACGGTTTAAGGTAACAGTTATATAATTGTTACTGTTACATAAATGTTACATAGTTGTTATATACCTGTTACTTTTGTGTTTACTGAGTATATATATATACTTACAATAAATGGAGTAATGCCGATAAATGGTTATT
This sequence comes from Trichopria nigra, assembly GCA_030522945.1. NCBI lineage: Eukaryota > Metazoa > Arthropoda > Insecta > Hymenoptera > Diapriidae > Trichopria > Trichopria nigra. The sequence goes on from JAPYZR010007447.1 coordinate 7,228, forward strand.
TAAATGTTTAGTTTGTTTTTGCGGATATAAAACATCGACATTTACAAACATACGTGGATATACATTGTTAATAATTATTATCAAATAGGTTAATTAGTTAATTTATGATCAGATATCTGAATATTTTATCATATATTTATATATACATATACCGGGTGTCTCAGACCGCCCATTCCACCCTTTTAAAACGTATAGGGATGGGCTTGTACAAAAAAATTGTTCAGACGAAATTTGCAGGGTTTCGAGGGATCAATCTGGTGGTGACCTTGAATTTGACCTAGAACATGACCTTGTAGGTTATTTCAAGGTCTAGTTAATTTTTTTAAATGGGAACCCATATTTTTGATCTGGGATTTGAAAAGAGCCGAAAATTTTACGTTCAAAACGATATTCATACGATATTTTCAACAAGGTCATGGCAAGGTCGAATGAAGGTAAAATTTGTGAAAATTGTTGAATAACCTTAAAAATCTGAATATCTTTTAGACCAATTCATCATAGTTATATTCTATTGGGCCATCACAATGATGAGGCCCTATAAGATAATAAATGCCCTGCAGACACAAAAATAACGGTAATAATGTATAACGGTTATATTGTTACTTGTTACATAAATGTTACGTAGTCGTTATATAACTGTTACATTTATGTTTGCTGGGCAAACTTGCATGTAAAAATACATCCGACATATATGTTCACATCATTTATTTACGACATATATTATTTACATTTTTCTTTTATAAATTCACATTTCTTATTATAAATAACCGAATCACTTCATTAAATCAAATTAACAAACATATGTACAGAAATTGTTTATATCAAATAATTATATATATAGGAACTTGATTACAATAAATACGTAATAAATATACGAAAAGCTGTAAAAGTATTCACTCTTTTTTTCTTCATCGACAAAGGAAAATTTTGTCAAGGTGATATATATCACAAAATTTCTTATTACTTCAATACAATCAATGTACATTATAAAATTTGTTTTTCAGTTTAACCAAATCGCTTGTCCCAAAGTTCTCCAAAAGTGGTCCTAAAAATGAAAAAAGAGGAACATTAATTAATAATATTGAAAGTATACATTATATAGAATGATGTCATTTTACAGGTAATTCATAAAAGAACAATATATCACACTCACATTTTCATCGATCTTGTTAATGTGCAAATAAATTATGAAAAATATTTTTATTGTAATTATATACCATATATGTTTTGTAATATTCGTAACATTTAATTTTAATTCATTACAGTAGATAAAATGTAATTTAATAATTTAAAGAGTTTCTAAACAAAGTTATAGGATTATTAATTTTATAATGTATTTATTATAACATTATTGAAATCCTGCGTACTAAAATGCAATTACTTTTTACGATAAAGAATAAAAGAAAACTTTCCGAGACGAATAACCAATAACGGTATAATTTGTTCTCGCAACTCTCGGCAAGGGATTTTATTTCAATTCAAAAGAATATATATATTCGGAAAAATTACGGGAATTCACGTTATATGTAAGTAATAATTCTTTTGTGAATTTAGTGATTACTTATTTCTGACTATATTTATACTGTTATTCTGAATAAATGGCATTGCGAAATGTTTTTCTTTTCTTTTTTTAAATAAATACATCAAACAAATAGACGAAATCTCATAATGTACACACCCAGACAGCAGACATAAAAAGGAGTTCAGAATGATCTCAGAATGTACTCTGAAAGAGGTCAGATGCGCCACTTTCTGAGGTTTTTCTGAACACGATGTCATTATGTGGTCTTTATGACCTCATGCTCAGAAAATCGGAAAGTGGCGCATCTATGACCTCTTTTGGAGCGCATTCCGAGATCATTCTGAACTCCTTTTTATTTTGCTATCTGGGCAAGTAAACAATCGCATAATTAAAATTTTATTTACAGTTATTTATGTACTCCTATATTTATCGATTTTAAAATTACATAAAAATATAAACTATTATGTATATATATATATGTTACAAACATATAAAAAGAAGCACATTAATCTATATGGAAATAGAAATAGAAATCATTAATACATTTCATCTTCATATACTATCAATGAAATTGTGTGGATGTGTTTGGAGCAAATGTGAATTTGCGGCCGAAGGCCGCAGGGGCGATGCCCCTAGTTTATTAAGCTATTTATAATATAATGGAATAAGGAACAAATAAATAAAATAATTGAAAAAAATAAATAGAAATGAAGCGACACTAACTTTCGACATTGGCAGATGCCTCCGTTGCACCTTCCTCCAGCTTTCCCCATACTAAGGCAATTGGCAGCACAAGCAGCATGATTAACTTGACCAACTTTTGAAATTTGTACCGACAAAAGATCGCAAGTCAATCTACGTTGCCTAACTCCTTCTTCCGCCCCTTCGTAGGCTGCATCATCAAGAATTATGGCATCTTCAAATTCTTCTAAAAGTACACAATAGTTGATGCAGTTATAAGCAATGTTGAAGTTATAAAGATAACGAGAAAATTGACATAAAAAATTTGAAATTTATGGATCATTATCTATCAAGCATAAATAATATAATGGGTGGTTATAATTAAAAAAGTAATTTCTTAAAATTCAATAACCTCCATAATTTTCGTCCGATCTTGATGAAATTTTTAAATTCCTCTAATCGTGTGATTTTTTGAGAATTTTTCGAACACTGAAAAAGTAGTAATAAAATTCGTTTTTTAAATCTTTTTTACTTACATTTTTTATGTTATTTTTTGTAAGTTTCATGTTTTTTTGGATGTCTCCTGGTCAGGCCTCAATTTCTGGTATCATTTAGAGAAACTTTTAAATTCATCGTTCTGAAAATTTCCATATGGAACCTGATGAGGGAATTCGACGTGAAATCCCATATACGAAAATATTGGTTTTTGGAGTGAACAAAATATCCCAGAATTTTGTTGATTCCAAAAAACTTTAGTATGTGGGATTTAACGCCAAATTCCCACATGGGACCATATATGGAAATTTTCAGTAGGGCACCACCGCGTCAAGGTGGATATCCGTCGATGACGTTCTTGTTTCTTAATTTTTAACATTTTTACCAAAAAACCCATTTTACTAGAAGAGCATGTGACAAAAATGTCATCGGATTCGGACAAAAATTGTGGAAGTTATGTGGGATTGTAAAACAAAAAACTTGTATTATTTCAACAATTTTTCAAAATGTTTGAACAAATCTGAAAAATGTTCACAATATATATATTATTATTCAATGTGGGCGCAATGTAAAAATATGTACCTTCTAGTGGTGCTGAGTAAACAGCAACTGAAGCGAAGCCCAATAAAATGGTGAAAAGAAGTACTTTCATTTTTAATTTTTGGATGCTTTTCGGTATAGATCGAAGGAAAAATAATTATATAGGCAGTATATTATCGTCGAGTATGCTGGATGCAGTCTGATCGACAATGTTAGAGCCAGATCCTTATATATGCCATAATTGAATGTCGATAAGACGCAATAAGTTTCCCTATATCAATAGCCTGGTACAGATGATTTTTCTCGAGAACGGGCGAGGAGAATCCCAGAATACTCGAGTTGGTTTTCCCCGCATTGCGGTGATTCCCGTCATATGATAACTTGAACTATTATATATACATACTACTCTTAATGCACATTGTGTAACAAGAGGCTTTTTTCCCTTGTTCGTTGTAATAAAAGGTTACGCGCAGAGATCATCATGCAGCTGACAAAATACCAGGATGAAATATATATCGTCACATTCACGTTATGTTTGTCTACGATGACTAAAAAAGTCGTGGGTACAAAGTTATTAATTTAAGTGCTGACTATAAATATTTACGTACTATATATATGAATGGCTTCAAGTTATTTTCCTTTTATTACCATCAGATGAAGTATTATTAGGAAAAGGTATAGGTTTCCTTTGGAAAATAATACATTACTGGAATAAATGATGCACACACACACGCACGCATTAACTTCCATTAATTTTCATTCTATCTTGATGAAATTTCTAAATTCCTCTAATCACTTATGCGTATACCTTTGAATGTTTTAATATGTTATTTTATTACACACACACACACACACACACACACACACACACACACACACACATATCCCATATAGTAAACGAAAAAGTATTGAGATTTCAATTCATATTTGAACAAAAGTACAATCAATAAAAAAGTTCTTCTAATGGTAACCGTGGTGATTTCGGATTGAATCGGAATGGGCAATCCGAAACTGTCACCGACCTAAACCGTACTATAAACGGACTCAACCCTTTCAGGGGCACATTATTCTATTGAACCGATGGTTTTTATATTTCGTGATCTTATATAGTTTTCGGGGTCGCTGATTACGAATTCGAACTCAGAATTTTAAAATTCAAAATGGCGGATTCAATATGACGGATAAAAATTGTACAAGTTACTCGAATTGTATGAAATTCGTTACTCGGGGGTTTTCGGGGTCGCTGATTACGAATCTGAACTCAGAATT